>PITA01006713.1:48046-79305 GCA_004023965.1 Spilogale gracilis
TCAAATAAGTAAAATCTTTAAAAAAAAAAAAAAAAAAAGACTCCTTTTTTACTTTTCCTTTCACAAGCTCCATGTTTCTATCTGCACGAATTAAGTAAATTCATTTTCATTTCTGTAAAAAATATGAAGAAGTGTAACTGCTAGCAAAGCATTTAATGAGTAAGGGAGACCTAGTATTTAAGTACTAAGTTGAAGGGATTCCAGCCAAGACAAAGGAATTTTAATTTCTACATTCTTAATCTCAGCTAATATATGCTTTCCATTAAGCTTTCTAAAATACTCAAATTAGCTCACAGCTTTCTAAATGGGAACCACTGCTCTCTTTAAAACTCTTAATTAACAAGGGGACACCCGGGTGACTCAGTAGGTTAAGCACCCAACTCTTGATTTGGGCTCAGACCATGACCTCTGGGTCTTCAGATGGAGCGCCATGTTGGGGATCTCCATGTCGGGATTCTTTTTCTCGCCCTCGACCCCTGCTCCTCGCCCACTCACTTGCTCACGTGCTCTCTTCCTCTCTCATTCAGTGTCTTAAAAAAAATAAAAAAATAAAGGTCTTAACAATTATTACAAGTCAAGGAACTAAAAACCACCCAACTCTGCAATCTTGAAGTGCTAGAGAGGTTACAAGTCAAGTAAGTGTAAATAAACAATTCGGCTACTGCTGTTCTTATTTTAACCACCTGTGTTTTCCTCCCATATCACTTAAAAATACCCACTATGGCCCATGTCATCTTTCAAATGTTCTCCAAACAACTATGAAAAATAACTATTTCTTAGTCATAACAGCCTTAAAAATCCTATAATAAATACCTTTTCTCAACATCTTAATTACTATTCTGTCAATACAATTACCATGTCTGTGGGCTTTAAAATCCCTATTATTCATTCTTTTCCCTCAGATTCTTGTATTTAGTCATCGAGTGCTAACAGATTTTTATTTTTCATTTTTGCCATTTACTCTTCAATGTGATAAGCCTTCAAGACCATACATCTATATCCTTCCTTCACCCAACTGCTTCACTCACGGAAGACTCCTGCCTTGACTTGTGCCTTCCAATATATAAAGAAGTTCTAAACCCAAGCAGTACATCAGAGTCACTCACACAGGTTATCAGTAAAAAGAAACACAGTTGTGAAGGCAGAATGACTTCACTGTAATCTCCAGCGACTCCATTTTGTACTTCACTATGCTCTCCCCATCCCTATGCCAGGGTAGTCACTGGGTGGCTCAGTGGGTTAAGCCTCTGTCTTCGGCTCAGGTGGTGATCTCAGGGTCCTGGAATCAAGGCCCGCATCGGGCTCTCTGCTCAGCCCGGAGCCTGCTTCCTCCTCTCTCTCTGCCTGCCTCTCTGCCTACTTGTGATCTCTCTGTCAAATAAATAAAATCTTTTAAAAATAAAATTGACTTAAATAGGTCAGAAAGACACACTTCCAAATAACCACTATTTCATAACACTGTAGCCCATTTCAAATATCAATGTTCTAATATTTCTGCAAATATTTATTATATAACTCAAGGCTGGAAAACATTGTGTCAGAGAACTTTCTTTGAAATACTGTCACATTATCACACATTTACCCAGCAATATAAGTAAGCGCAGGCTGTCTGATGGTGGGTTAGGTCTGATCTCCCTGACCTCACCATAAAGAAGGGATCTGTCTTTTTATAAATCTCCTAAGACTCATTAGAGTAAACCCAGGAATACTTACGGTATTTGAACTCTGACTTAATTAAAATCAACTCACACTCTCCAGGACAATGATATACTATAAAACTGTGAAGAAAAAAAGCTTGGAGGTGCCTGGCTGGCTCAGTCAAACGAGCACACGACTCTTAATCTTGGGGTCATGGGTTCGAGCCCCACGCTGGGCGCAGACGTTACGTAAATAAATAAAACCTTAAAAGGAAAAAGAGCTTAATCATTGGGCTGAGGTTGAGGGAGTGGTACTCAGGTCAGAACCCCTTCTCTGAATCCCACACGTAACTCTCTGTGCCTCCACCTCCACCCTGAACGAAAAAACTAACAGATTTCTGATGAGCAAGGCAGCACTCAGTGACAGAACAAATTTTTGCCACTACCCCTAGGTTGCCCAGAAGGTTATGGAGCAAAGATATGTCTGGGACTTCTGGGAGGTCCTCAGTTTGCTCAGTGGGCCTCCTGAGAAAGTTTCAAGGCTCCTAGCTAGGGGAGGATTTAGCTGGTAACAGGGGTCAGAAAGTATATTTGGTCTCATCAACCTAGAACCACAACTTTCAAAGGCTTAGGGGGGGGTAGCTGTTGTATTTGCTAGTTCTAAGTTCTAGCTGATTCCTGTCTCTCCAGGCAGGTGACTGGTGGTCTCCTGCATCCAGTATCGTTGACTAAGCAAAGGCTTATCAGCATTCTACTCACTAGCATTCCTACTTTTTATATTATCTGCCCTAACACAACACTTACGAAGAGTTCATGTAGCAATCACTCTTTCTTAATAACCACAGGGCTAACACAAAGAGCAGAAGTTAAGGCTGTGACCAGGAAAAGGCATTAATAGTTGTGCCCTCCCCCCAAATGAAGCTGTTTACATTGTCCATCACCAGGCAAGGAAATGGACACGGTAGCCCACCCTTAACTCAGAATTAGAAATACCCTCAGGTTCCAATTCTTCACTCCATTTCGGAACTTGGCAAGCATTATACCTTACAGGGAAAAGCGACAGAAAGAAACTGGGATAACATCAACCCTAACAAGACAATACAATCCCAGCAAATATCGCCATCATATAACAGAACAAGTTTTAAGCCCAAAGATAGCGTGTACATTTTTTTTAAGTGTAACTTGGTAGCTTGTGCATTTACTTAACAATTTAAAAGGTTTTTATTCCTGTACTCAATATATCTTTTAGAGATATTAAAATTTAAAATTCCGTGACACGAAATTTAAAATTGTGGCATGCAGATACGTTCACTACTCCTTTCTACCCATGGACGCTGCTGAGTCTCCTCTCCCACGGCTGTCATGTCTAAGTCACAGTCCCCCAAAAAGCCCGAACAGCTGCAGAAGCTCTTCATCAGAGGGTTGAGCTTTGAACCAACCGATGAGAGTCCGAGCAGCCGCTCTGAGCACTGGGGAAGGCTTACAGACTGTGTGGTGATGAGAGATCCGAACACCACGCTCTCCAGAGGCTCTGGGTTTGCCACGTCTGCCAACGCGGAGGAAGCGGATGCTGCCATGAACACACGGCCACGCAAGGTGGACGGAAGAGCCGTGGAACCAAAGAAGGCTGTCCCCAAAGAAGATTCTCAGAGACCTGGCGCCCACTTCACTGGGAGAAAGATTTTTGTCGGTGGCATTAAAGACACTGAAGAACATCACCTAAGGGATTACGCTGAACAGTATCAGAAAATGGAAGTGATTGAAATCATGACTGACAGAGGCAGTGGCAGAAAGAGAGGCTACCATGATTCTGCAGATGAGACTATCATTCAAAAATACCAGGCTATGAATGACCCCAACTGTGAACTAAGGAGAGCCCTAGCTCAGCAAGTGGTGGTGGATGGTGCTTCACCCCAAGAGTCCAAGTGGTTCTGGAAACTGTGACGGTGGTTTGGGTGGGAATGACAGCTTTGGTAGTGGAGGACACGACAGTGGGCAAGGTGGTTTTGGTGGTGGCGGAGGTGGTGGCAGTGGGGACGGCTGTGACAGCTCTGGTCAGGAAACAAGCAACTCCGGGAAGTAGTGGAAATTATAACGATTCTGGCAATTACAACAACCAATCCTGGAATTCTAGAGGCAGAAGCTCTGGCCCCCATGGTGGTGCAGGTCAATACTTTTCCAAACCACAAAACCAAGGTGGCTATGTGGTTTCAGCACCAGCAGTAGCTCCGGCGGTGGCAGGAGGTTTTAAGCACCGCCAGGATACAGAGTTTAGCGGGACAGGAGAGCCACGGGGACAAGAGGGAAGCTAAAGCTTGCAAGCTTGCAAGCGATTTGTGAACTCAGCCAAGCACAGTGCTGGCAGGGCCTCCCTGCCGCAAAGAAGACACGGTGTAGACAATACTCGTGTGTATGGACAAAAAACTAAGCAGCGTATTTGTGCCTAATTGTGTAACAGGTTATTTTAGTTTCTCTCCTGCGGAAAGCGTAAAGCATTCTAACAAAGGGTTTTAATGTAGTTTTTGTTTGCTTGTTTGTTTTGCACCCGTGTACTTAACTGCTAAGTGTAATAGTCTCATCATGATGCTGGATAATGTGTCTTTAAAAAAAGAAAATTCTAGGGGTGCCTGGGTGGCTCAGTCAGTTGGGGATCCGGCTCTTGGTTTCGGCTCGGGTTATGATCTTCGGGTTGTGGGACTGAGCTCCATGTAGGGCTCCGTGCTCTGCAGGGAGTCTGCTTGGAATTCCCTCTCGCCCTCTCCCTCTGTCCCTCCTCCCCCAGGCTTGCTCATGTGTGCTCTCTCCATAAAATAAATAAATAAATCTTTAAAAAATAAAAATCCTGTGAAATGAATTACAATCACTGTAAGCTAATGAGTGAGTCTAGGTAACTGCCCAACATCTCCTCCTCAGAAAGCGTTGCTGTCCTCTGTGCACCGTTGCGTCAGTAATCTTCAACCACTTTATATAAATAGAACTAGAATAGCAATTATCTACATTATTTCTTCCTTTTATAAAATCTTTAAAATCATCATACATCAGGACTACAGCCCTGGTGTAATATAATAAAGCATGTACTGCAGCAGTTTGATGTTAATAGTTTCCTAAATGCCTCTGTCCTATACTTAAAAAAATATATGTAAGTCTCTGAGTGCAACCCCTTTGGGTCCCCTTCCTCCTTGGGAACATTATACTTCACTTTGCTATCACTCAGTAAATCTTGCTTTGCTGCCCACCACCCTATCTGGTCTACCTCTTCATTCTTCAAAGCAGCATGACCAAGAACCGTGGGCATCAAACAGAGAAAAAACCTGCAACATTTATGGGGGTTCATCCAAGATATCCACCATCGTTAAGGACAACTAACCAGTAAAGATCATCAAACTCCACACGGTGATGGTTCTGTGGAAGTCAAACCAAACATCTACAGGGGACCTCCGACTGTCACCCCATCCAATGTCACTGTGACCGGCTACAATCACCACCCTGCTTCCCTGACAGCAGTTAGGGTGATCTCTTCAGAGGGGAAAATGGTGAAGGATAATCGGAAGGCAGGCAAGGACAAGAGGGTCTCCCACCCTAAGAGGAAACCACCCTTAAAAGGATTTTACACCACCCTGGAAGGAGCCCTCCACCCTTTCCCATATGATAGATGACAGAAACCTGATTGGATGACAGGCACAGGGAGGGGTATTCAGATTAAAACAGCCCACCAACAAGCCCATTAAAGCCCTCGGACTTAGAAACTTGGGTGGTTGGGGCGCCTGGGTGGCTCAGTTGATTAAGCAACTGCCTTGGGCTCAGGTCATGATCCTGGAGAACCGGGACCGAGTCCCACATCAGGTTCCCTGATCGGCAGGAAGCCTGCTTCTCCGTCTCTCACTCCCCCTGCTTGTGTTCCCCCCTCTCTGGCTGTGTTTCTCTCTGTCAAATTAAAAAAAAAAAGAAACTTGGGTGGCAACCCCTTCGGGTTCCCGTCCTCCTTAAAAGCTTTGTATCATCACTTTGCTATTGCTCAATAAATCTTGCTTTGCTGCCCACCAAAAAAAGAAAAAAAAAAAGTCTCTGAAAAGGTCACCAAATATTTTTATCAGATTTTAGAGAGCAATTTATGTGCCACTAAAGTAGTGGTATGGCAAATTTTGGAATTTGTAAAAAATGTTCAACAGCACTCTGTAAATGTCAAGTCTAATGTTCACTAAAAGCTGACATGGGGGCGCTGGGATGGCTCAGGTGGTTAACCATTTGACTTAGTTTCCGCTCAGGTCCTGATCTCACAGGTCGTGGGATGGAGCCATGGAGCCATCCAGCCATCCAGTGCAGGTTCTCTCTCTCAAATAAAGAATGAGAGAGCACAAGCAGGGGGAGCAGCAGAGGCAGAAAAAGTGGACTCCCCACCGAGCAAGGGGCCTGATTCAGGGATCCATCCTGGGACCCCAAGATCATGACCTGAGCTGAAGGCAGACGCTTAACCAACTGAGCCACCCAGATGCCCCTCAAATAAATAGATCTTTAAAATCAAAAAACTGGGGCATCTGGGTGGCTCAGTTGTTAAGCGTCTGCCTTCAGCTCAGGTCATGATCCCAGGGTCCTGGGATCAAACCCCGCATCCCTCTCCCATTCCCCCTGCTTGTGTTCCCTCTCTTGCTGCGTCTCTGTCAAATAAATAAATAAGATCTTTCTTTAAAAAAATCAAAAAATTGGGCGCCTGGGTGGCTCAGAGGGTTAAGCCTCTGCCTTTGGCTCAGGTCGTGATCTCAGGGTCCTGGAATCGAGGCCTGCATCGGGCGGAAGCCTGCTTCCTCCACTCTCTGCCTACTTGTGATCTCTCTCTCTCTCTCTGTCAAATAAATAAATAAATAAAATCTTCTTAAAAAATCAAAAAATTGAAGCTCCCATGCATACTGTGTATGTGTCAGTGATATATCCAAACATCTCAGCAAGTAGGAGTAAAAAGAATATGCTTAGACTAAATTTGGTACTATTCAGAAGCTCAGCATTCCAACAGCTTGGAAATTTTCCCAGGGCTCAAATTTATCTTGAAATTACCTAGAGTCACATAATACATTCCTAAATGGTCTCGGCATTCTCTTTCAAACTATTCTCAGGTAATCCTGTACCTTCCTAACCCTTACACTGCAACAGGAGAAATCTCTTTAAAATACAGATTGCTGGGCTGGCTGAGAGACGGGCACCCAAAATGGAGGACATCACAGACTGGGACAAGATGGCTGATCTTCCCGCCATAGACCCGTGCCCGCCACATCGTCTCCAGTACATCGAAACCTACACGGAAACACAAACCCCCACCCCAGACTTTTCATCCAGGACTTTCCAGCCAGGGACCACCTGCCCTCCTCTGGACTTTCCCCACCCCAGCCAATCACCTAGGGACACGATGTTCCCTTGCCTAATATGGAAAAGACCCACCAGAATCCAGACCCGGAACCAATAAGGCTTAAACACCCCCCCTGCACCCCCAACCCGGGCTTGACTGCCCCGACTCTCCTCTCCTGAGTGCTGGCAATAAAGTGCATCCTACGGATCATTTTGCCTTGGGGGCTCTTTCATTTGCCTAAAATAAAACTTACACACATCTGTTTATAAGACTCCCTTTTCTCCCTCTATTGTAGTTTAGAAAACTTCAAGCACAAAAATGCTGAAAGAATCTCATAGTGAATATCCCGCACCCAGTTTCCCATATGTCCCTGTATCTACCACCTGGATTCTACCATTAGCAATCGACTATATTTGTTTTATCAGATAGATATCTATCCATCTATCCTTAATCACTTACTCATAATATACTACAGTTTGTCCAGAATTATCTGGAGTCTCTGTTCGTAAGGCACGCTTATGTAATTTTCTTTTAAATCTGTAATGTTTTTATCAAGTTTTAGCTACTGGGGTTATGCTGGCCTACTGGTTTGGAAATGATTGCCCTTTATCTATTTTCTGTAATTTTATATAAGATTGATGTTATTTCTTCTTTAAACACTTAATAGAGGGGCGCCTGGGTGGCTCAGCTGGTTAGGCAACTGCCTTCGGCTCAGGTCATGATCCCGGAGACCCCAGATCGAGTCCCGCATCGGGCTCCCTGCTCGGCGGGAAGCCTGCTTCTCCCTCTCTCACTCCCCCTGCTTGTGTTCCCTCTCTGGCTGTGTTTCTCTCTGTCAAATAAATAAAATCTTTAATAAATAAATAAATAAATAAATGAATAAATAAATAAATACTTAATAGAGAGTGCCTGGGTGGTTCATTTGGTTGGGTGACTATCTTTGGCTCAGGTTGCGTGATCCCAGGTTCCTGGGATCAAGTACTGCATCCGGCACCCTGCACAGTGGGGAACCTGCTTCTCCCTCTCCTTCTGCCCATCCCCCTGCTTGTGCTCTCTGTCGAATAAATAAATAAATAAATAGATAGATCTTTAAATAAATAAATATTTGATAGAATTCATCAATCAAATCATTATGACTCTGAGTTTTCATTATGGGAAATTTTTTAAAAATCATTATTCCATTTCTTTAATATAAGCTTCTTCAGATCTTGTTTCAACTTGTGACAGCTTTAGGATATAGATATTTTCAAGAAACTATCCAGTTATGTTGTCAAATTCATTGACACAAGGCTGCCTATAATATCCTCTTACTGTTCTCTAAGAGCTGTGGTAAATCCCTTTTATTCCAAAAAAAATTTTTTTTTAAAAATCCCTTTTATTCCAGACACTAGTAATTTGTGTTCGGCTGTACCTCTATCTTCTTTTGGATTATTCACTTTAATATTCCTACTAGCTTTTTACAACACTTCATATTTTTTCCATAGTGAGTGCTCTAAGAATTACAAACTACATCCTTCTCATTTTACACTTTACTCAATGTTAATAATTTGCCACTTCTCATAATATATACAAACCTTGCTATCTTAAGTCCATTTACCCCCACCTCCCATTCCATGCCTTTTCGTACAGGTTCTATATCTACATTATGTGATGATCCCCCACAAGATGTTTTAAAATTTGAAGTTATATGTTGCTTTAGGAGAAAAGGGAAAGATTTATATCTATCCACATATTTACCATTTCTGATGTTCTTCATGTTTGAAGACTCAAGTTTCCTCCAAGTGTCATTTCCCTTCAGACTGAAGAACTTCGGCATTTTTTTGTAGTGCAAACCTACTAGTTATGAATTCTTTTCCTTTTCTTTTATCTGACAATATTTTTACCTCACATTCTTGAAGTCTATACTACTGAAACTGGAATTCTAGATTATCAAATTTTTCTTTCAGCACTTTAATGATTTTCTATTCTCTCTGGCCTTTATGATTACTCTTCTGTATGCAACATGGCTTCTTTTGCTGCTCTCTGGGTTTTTCCTTTGACTTTTGGCTTTCAACAGTTTGATTATGAAGTACCCAGTAATGATTTTCTTCATATTTAAACCCGTGGTTTGCATGGTTTTGCCTTTATCCTTACTGGGACTTGCTAAGCTTACTAATCTGTTAATTTATAATTTATAATTGATGCCTTTCATTAAATTTGGGAGATTTTCAGCCATTATATTTGCAAGTATTCTATCTTCCCCATTCTTTCATCTCTCCTTCTAGGACTTTATTACATTATGTTGGATTTTTTGATATTGCCCCCAGGTCCTTGAAAACATGCTGCTTCTTTCCCTCCTTTTACTCTTCTTCCGCTCTTCATACTGAATAATTTCTACTGATCCTTAATTTCATGGATTCTTTCCTCAGTCATCTCTATTCTGCTTTTAGCCCATCCACTTTATTTCCAGTATCGTATTTTTCAATTTTAGAATGTCCATCTGGTTATCGAATACTCATCCTTCGTGAGCATGTTTTCCCATGCATCACTTTTCTTAACTAAAAATAGTTAACAAAAGTTTCAAATCTTTTCTTACTAATTCCAACTTTTGAGTATTTTAAGGTTAGTCTCTAGATTTGTCTTTTAACTTGAGGTTACATTTCCCTGATAATTTGTATATAAGTAATTTTGGAATATACACTACATGTTGCAAATGTTATATTGCAGAGGCTCTGGATTCCTTTATATTCCTCTGAAAAGTGTTTTTACTTTATTTTTGTTTTAGTAGGTATCTTAATTGGTTGACTCAAACTGCAAACTCTGTCTTAAGTAGATGAAATCTCAACTTAGTTCTTTTATCCTTAGCTGATCTTGGAGTCTGCTCTATACATGCATAGTTCATCAGCCTGCCAAGATCTGGGTAGAGTTCGTTCATAGAGGTTGATGCTTCTCTATGTTCCAGGATTCTCCTCTCACCTCCAGCTGTGTCTGCCTTGAGCCTTAACTTTTCTTTCTTCAGGCCAAAAACACTGCAAGTTTATTTCAGAATTTTAACCATCCTACCTGGCACAGATTGAGGCCACGAAGATGGGAAAACACGCCCATGTCATTCTGTTCCTCAAGTGTTAATTCCTTTCCAGAATCTGCTTGCTTTGGGAACTCCCCGGTGATGTTAGTTGTATTACATGCCTTTGATCTCATAGTTGTGACCCGCAGGAGGGTCTACCAGCAGGAGCTTACTAAGACATGACCAGAACTGGACTCCCAGGCATGCACTTGTGAAAGCCTTCAGCCTGATTAAATGGCTCCAGGCAATGTTCAAGCAGGTGGAGCTGATCAAAAGACTTAACCTCTCAATCCTGTGGAGCAGGAGGCCCTAGGTTCAGTGACAAAGTTGGCTAGGGTCTAGGGTGACTCTCATGTGGCAGTTGTCTTTCAGGAAATGACTCAGCAGCATTGGAACTTGCTTCAATTCCACCTCCACCTAAACATACACTTCTCTGATTGCCTCAACCATACACTGAAAAAGCCAAGCCTATACACTCATGTTTTATGCCTCATTCCCTGACTTTTAAAAAGACATCCAATTATTTAAGATAAAAGCCAAAATATTTTTAAAAGCCCACTTGAGGGGCGCCTGGGTGGCTCAGTTGGTTGAGCGACTGCCTTCAGCTCAGGTCATGATCCCAGAGACCCGGGATCGAGTCCCACATCCGGCTCCCTGCTTGGCGGGAAGCCTGCTTCTCCCTCTCTCACTCCCCCTGCTTGTGTTCCCTCTCTCGCTGTGTTTCTCTCTGTCAAACAAACAAACAAACAAACAAACAGCTCACTTGATATGACCCTTGCTAATAAGTACTAGGTTTGAGCTACTTTTCCCCTAGATCTCTATACACCAGACAAAATGGTATTTCCAGTTCTTCCCATCTACCATGTTCCCTCCCTTTTTCATATGTTGGTCTCTCTCCCTGCAATGCTTTTATTCCTTTCCATCTTGTTAACTACTCATCCTTCAAATCTCAGTCTAAATGTTAGTTGCCTGGGGAAGCGCTCCCTGATTTCTCAGATTGGGCCATATTCCCTCATATACTCTTCTTTCCTAAAATCCTGTATTTTCTTTATACCACTTATCACAACCGTGACTATTTCTGAATCCGGGAGTACAGCAGCAGTTCTCAACCGTATCAGACCCAATACCCTTTCCCCCCCTAAAACATTACGGGAATTTTCATTCTTACACAAATATCATGGATTAATGTAACACTCTCCAGTGTGCTCATCAACCCGCTTCCCCAACTGTCACTACACAATTTTTCTCTCAAGATATTTATACCTTTTTTAAATCAAATATTTTGTAGTATCTCCCATCCTTAATGAAATGAAATTTAGGGTCCCTGGGTGGCTCAGGTCATGATCCCAGGATCAGGCTCCCTACTCAGGAAAGTCTGCTTCTTCCTCTCCATCTCCCCCTCCCCAACACACTCTCTCCTGCACGCTCATGCTCTCTTCTAAAAACAAAAAATGAAATTCAGAACTACTGTAACTTACTTACACAACTAAAATTTAAAATATCAATATAATGTGCTAACTATAACAAAAAGCAATCTACCATAAAATAATATGTATTTCAACATGTAGATGCTTGGACATGACTAGGTTAAATGATGGAAGACCAGGAACGTGACAACTACAAACACAGACTGACGTAGACATGTTATATTGTTGATGCAAATACCACAAATAGCACCGCTGTCTGTGGTATGATTTTCCAAAACAGGGGCCAGCTTTTTGTAAACTTTCTAAAATAAAGAAAGCATAATCACTTGATTTACACAGCAACTATGCTTTATGCAAAAAAAAAAAAAAAAAAAAAAAATAGAGTTTAGGGTGGCTCAGTGGGTTAAGCCTCTGCCTTTGGTTCGGGTCACGATCTCAGGGCCCTGGGATCCAGGCCCGCATCAGGCTCTTAGCTCAGCGGGGAGCCTGCTTCCTCCTCTCTCTGCCTGCCTCTCTGCCTACCTGTGATCTCACTGTCAAATAAATAAATAAAATCTTTAAAAACAAAATAGTTTATGTGTAACACAAATTGGTTCTAGGCCATATGATCATAAAGAGATTTTTCACCTACATGAACACTTCTGGAACATTTGAAAGTGATGCAAAATGTGTAACAATTTTTACCATATAGCTTAGGGATATCCCTTACATTGCAGGATGTCCAACATCCCTTATCTCCATCTGCTAAAGTCAGTCATCCTCTCAATGATTCTGAAACCAAAAAGCACCCCCACAAATTTCCAAACCTTAGGGGATGATCTCAAGCTCATTAAAAACCACTGCATTAGGATAAAGGAAGACAGCAAGATCTCTACAGCCAGTCTGCACGTGTTTGAAACCTGGCTCTATCACTTACGAGTTCTGTGCCATCTTGACCAAGTAATTTAATATTTTTCTGCATTCATGAAATAAAAATATTAGTATCAGTGTCATAGGGCTGCTATGAGAAATCAATTTAAAAATCCACATAAAGTGTTTGGCACTGAGCAAGTACCAGATCTCTGCTATCATCATTAGTATAATTATTTGCTTGATGACTGCCTCTCCTAATAGAGGGTAAGCGCCTTGACAGAAGGAAGGCATGTCTTGTTCATCACTTCCTTCCTATGACTTGCCACACTACCTGGTAGAGAATAAGTCTCAATACTGTTGACAGAATGAACACAAGTTAGCAAAGACACTTGGAATATAAACAATAAAAACTGGAGTATAACCTTCAACAGTATTATTTTAGGTCATGCTAAGATACTTCTATATAAGAATGCCAAAATTTATCCTAGTGGCATATATATAAACATGCAGAGTATCTATAGTGGGATACCCAAGGAACTGTAAGTTACTATCTCTGGGAAAAAAAGTGAGGGCGTGCAGGTTTTCATTAGAGACTCTTTTGTACTTTTCAAAAAAACTGAACAATACACATATATTATAATTTAATTTTTTTAATTTTCATTTACTCATAATATTTTTTAAACCTCAAAGACTTTAGGCACAAGAACCAAGACTGCTCACACGTACAGAACTTTTTTAGAACTCCAGAAATCATTAACAGTTTTGACTTGTACACATACTTTGAACTTTCAAAATATCTCATTATAGGCTATCACATTACAGAGATCTAGCCCTATTTACTGATATTCCAAAATACCTAATATCATTAGATACCAATTACCTGTCCAAAAAGATATAAGGGACAAGTAACGTAACTACTAGGAATATAACAATTTTACATTTATATAACAGCTTATAGTTTACGAAATATGGTGGAAAAGCATGACCTTGGGAGTAGATAAAAATAAAAGGTCTACTACCTTGAGTAAATTTTAATCTCTGAGTTTCAAATTCCTCTGGTATACAGTGAGATGCTATCACCTACTTATCAGGGATTAAGTTTTAAAAAGCAGCAGCATAAGGCACCTGGGTGGCTCAATCAGTTAAGGTTCTGCCTTCACGTTCAGCTCCCGGGATACAGCCCCATGGCGGGCTCCCTGCTTCTGCTTCTCCTCTGCCACTTCCCCTCCTTGGGCTCTCTTGCTCATTTTCTCCCAAATCAATAAATAAAATCTTCCAAAAAAACCACTCAAGAGACAAGATCCCACAACCTGGGATCATGACCTAAGCCAAAGGCAGTCACTTAACCAACTGAGCCACCCAGACAGGCAGAGACAAAATCTTTAAAAATAAAAACATAGGGGCGCCTGGGTGGCTCTGTGGTTAGGCCTCTGCCTTCAGCTCCGGTCATGATCCGAGAGTCCGGGGATCGAGCCCTGCATCGCGCTCCCTGCACAGCAGGTAGCCTGCTTCTCCCTCTCTCACTCCCCCTGCTTGTGTTCCCTCTCCAGCTGTGTTTCTGTCTAATGAATAAATAAAATCTTAACACACACACGAGTGGTTGCAAAATACAAAAGCTCTTTTGTACTTTTTTCCCCCCACTTAATACATCTTGGTTATTACTCAGTATTAGCACACACAGGGCTGGCTCATTCTAACAAATGCATAATTGATTTAACCATCAGTCCTCTATGGATGAACACTTAGGAACTCTCATTTTTTGACAGTCTTTTTCAGATTAGAGTCTAAAAGGAAAAAAAAAACCACTGACTGTAAGGTTTCAGTTAGAGCTTTAGCATGCTGAATATATTCTTATGGAACTTGTCTGCCTTCGTGTTCTTATTCCCTGGATACACATATTAATCCTAAACTTCCCACTGAAATATTCAAATTATGAAATACACAATATGTATATTTCTCACAGAGCCATTCCTGGTCCCAGAACCAAATCAGCTGGCTTCTACCATTATTCCTTCCTTTCCTTGTACAGGAGTCTCGTCTACAGTAGATTACATGGGCTGTCCTCTAACCTAGATAAAAAAATTACCATTTCCAGCTCTTCCTTCTTAAATATCATGCTTTTAATCAAAGTAATTGGCTCTGAAATAACTTGATCATATTCCATCACATCCTCTTCCCACCTTCCAAGCCACGGTGAGGTCCCCTTCAAAAACCATCCAGTGTCTTTAAAGACGCCTACCATTTTCTAGACTCAAGCTTTAACTATAAACTAAAACTGTGATGTACTTGCTTCTCAAAAATGCTTAGGATCCTTAACTTGGTGTAACGGAAAAAGATGAGCCTTGGTATATGTGAATTTCACCACTTATCTTAGCTAGGTTAGCTTGAGCAAATTACCATCAAACTTTTAGTGACTCGATCTGAAATATGCTTCAAAAAGCCACTTTCCATTATAGTATCTCATCAATTTTTTTGACAAACCTGGGTGTATCTAGCACATATGCAGTAGGTGCTAAATATATCCTAACTGAAGCTAAGTATTATCTTCCACTGTTTCATTCAGAACCAAACTGGAGAACAGGCCTTTAAACAAATTTCAAGATCTCCCATGGGGTTTACAATAGTACTGTGCTCTTGGTGTTAAAAAAAAAGTTACTTCGGCTTGAGTAAATTCGATATAAACCATTATGGTGGATAAAGAACGTTTTTGCTAGGTAACAGAATTTCCCTTAACTAGGATGGCAGTGCCAAGTTTCTAAAAGCCCTGGAAATCTCAAACTTCCCCCATAAAATGGCTTACTCTCTCAAGGATGGTTAAATTGAGCAGACTCAACGGGAAGTGAGGTGCAAAGCATTTCCTCCCCCATAATTATGCACTGATTCGGACTAAATATTAACCTGACAAGTAGTAAACGCTCCATACTTAGTAGCTATTATTAAGACGCATCCCACCGGGAGAGAAGACCGAAGGAGGCAAAAGAACGGAGGCTGTCAGTCACATGAGGTCGAAAGGTGTCCCTGGCCTGTGACCCGTAGGCCTTTAAGCACCTGGATCTACGAGATCCCTGCGGAATAGGGGGGGGGGGGGCCGAAAGAGGTCAGCGGCCTCCCCTAAAGGTCAAGGTTCTTGCAGGCGCGTTTCCTGCCGGGGCGAGAAACCGAGCCGGAACGCCCCCGCGAGAATCTGTACCCCGAAGCCAGAAGCACTGCCTGCCTGTAAATCGCGCGGGCTCTGGGGAGAGGGGAGGACTGCGATGCCGAGGCGCCGCAGCCAGCACGAGCAGAAACCCGGCCGCGTCCTGCAGCGCGAAACCTTTGGGGCAGACCACCGGGACCCCGCCGTTCCGGGATGCCTCAACGCAGCCCCGCCTCTCGATACTCACACTCACAGCCGACCCTTCTTACTCCATCAGGCCGCCAAGGTCCCAGGGAGGGGGCTCCCCGAGGCCCTCCTCAGTTTTGGGTCCGGCGGCCCACTCCGGACCCCCTCCCCGCCCGGCACCGCCGCCGCCGCCGCCGCCACCGCCAGCGCGCAGGCGCACACCGCCGCCGTCACGCTCCTTTTTTTTTTTTCCCTCTTAGCTGTCCGCCTCTCTCAATAATCTAGCTTTATTTGAACACAAGAGAGTGAACAACGGACACAGCGGAAAGTGGCTTTACTGGAAAAGAAAGATCAAAGGCAGGCCAGCTTGCAGAAGTTACTCAGCTGCACTGAACACACTTGTGATCAGCCTTCCTAGCTCCTTTTTCACTTTTTTGCTCTTTCTGGGCCTCCCTGTTGCTTCTGCTCTCTTCCTAAATCCTCAGCATTCCCTTTATGCAATAACAATTGTTTATGCTGAATTTCCAACCATTCCTGCGTTGTAAAACTTACTGAAGTTTAATGGAAGATAGAAGAGCTTGAGGACAGACAGATCTGAGTTCAAATCTTAACGTAACTACTAGTACTTTATGACTTTGGGAAAATTACAAGTTTTTTCAGAAACTCAGTTTCTGCACGGTTAAATTTAAAATAATGATATCTCTCCGGGGGATTGCTAGGATTAAATTACCTAAGCCGAGTACCTACCTATGAATGGGTACCTGTCATAGAGCAAAAAATCCATGAATACCAATGATTATATTTTAATACTTAGTGTATTTATTTCCTTTATTAAATGTATTCCATACTTATTCCCTCAGGATCCTATCTTTAGTGACTACAATTAATCAGATAAACCAAGTTACATTAAGATTAATAATGGTGTGAAGTGTTACTCCTCTATATTATTGAAGTTCTAATAATGTCTCTGTTAAACAAGATCGTCAGTACCTAAAACAAGATCTTCAAAGTAAGCACCTCTCTTCATCTATGTATAAGTCCAGATTTTTGTCTAAAGGACTGAGGAACTATTCCAACTCTGTATTTGTGACATCACAATTTCTTGAAACACTCAAGGTCTGAGGTACACTGCTCATTCTACTTTCCTTCAAAGATGCAATGGAAGGACCTACTTTGCCATATAAGCTCAGGGCCATAGTCCAAAAGCTTGTAGAAGGCCAAGGTCAACCATTGGTGAGCATCAAGGTAATCCTAGATCAGGGTTTCTTTCTTTCTTTCTTTCTTTCTTTCTTTCTTTCTTTCTTTCTTTCTTTCTTTCTTTCTTTTTAAGATTCATTTATTCATTTGAGAGACAGAGAGCAGGGGAGGGAGAGCAGCAGAGGGAGAGGGAGAGAAGCAAACTCCTAGCTGAGTGCAGAGCCCAACTCAGTACTTGACACCGCCACCCCAAGATCATGACCTGAGCAGAAATCAAGAGTAGGACACCCAATCGAAAGAGCCACCTAGGCACCCCTAAGTCTGGGTTTCTTAACCTTCATAGTATTGATACTTTGGACATTTTTTTTTAGAGGTGGGGAGGGGCAGACGGAAAGAGAATCACAAACAGGCTCCTTGCCCAGTACAGAGCCCAATGTGGGGCTTCATCTCACAACCCTAAGATCATGACCTGAGCTGAAATCAAGAGTAGGACACTTCATGGACTAAGACACCCAGATGCCCCTATTTTGGAGATAATTCTTGTGCTGTCCTGTGCATTGTAGGATGTTTAGCAGCATCCTTGGACACTAGATGCCTATAATATCCTCTACCTTTACATGCCTTTATATTACATCCTTTACATTACACCTACATGCCTTTGCATCCCCCACCCCAATCCCTATCATCTTGATAATCAAAAATGACTCCAGACATTGCCAAATGTTCCTTCAGAGGCAAAAATGTCCCTGGTCGAGAACTATGGCATTATACCATGGCATTATCCCAACCGTAAATAAACTCAGCCATACATTTATCCATCTCTGCCCACACGAAGTAACTGCTGCTTGAGAAAGTAGAAGGATAGAAGGTGGGGAGTTCATTTTTACCAATCTTATACAGGACCTTCACACTGCTTGACAGTCCTACTACTTGTCTAGGATCAACTTGTTCTTTCACTTTCTGTAACAATATTCCAAAACTTCTCCACTTTCCTTGACACTCCCAACTCCTTTTCTACTAGCAGATGATCTCATCTCGTACTTCACAGAGAAAACAGAGGTCATCAGATGAGAACTTAACTTCCTGTTACTGAACAAAAAACTTACACATACTTCCTCTTATATTTGACGTATCTTTTATCTCCTCTAAAACCATTTCCTCTTCTCCTTTCAAATACTTTTTATCTATCTATCTATCTATCTATCTATCTATCTATCTATCTATAATTTCCAGCACTGTCCTCTATTCTTAAAGGTGCCTGGAAGAGTTCCTGGACCTGTTTAAAGCCCTTCAATGGCTCTCTGTGTTCACAGCATAAAGTGCAGGCTCACTACTCCAAAAGTGCAAAACCTTGCAAGATCTGTCCCACTGCGGATTATTTAAAGCTTATTCCCCACTTCGCCCGGAGATAAACCTCTAACCAGGATGAACTACAAGGAATTTACCGAAGGTGCTATGTTCTCGATGGCATACGCTGTTCCCACAGGCTGGAAAACTATTTCCCTCCAACCCAGACTTCTGGCAGAACTCCTACTTAGCCTTCCTGATTGAAAAGTCACTTCCTCTGGGAACCCTTCCAGACATCCCTAAGAATAAGGCGCTGCTTTCACTGTGCGCCAACTCCGCCTCGGACTTTCCAACGCCACGCACTATATTCTATCCACTATAATTTGTTTACATATCGATCTCCAATCTAGACAGACGGAAAGACCCTGGAAGGCAGGGAGGCATTCTTTTCCTCTTCTTTCCTTCAGCGATCATGAAGCAAACGGTTTACCCGTGACAAATGTTTGTTGCACAAATACTTCCCACCTTTGGGAGGTATTCGAATTATCCGGTTAACGGGTGAGTCTCCAGATTGTCCGCCTGCGTGGCAGGGAGATTTAAACCCCTCGGGCCGGGATTGGCTCCAGCTGCAGGGGTGTGTCCGCGCCGCGCGGCCAGGGAAGTGCGCAGGCGCGCGGGTCCGGAGCGCGCAGGCGCTGGGAGGACGCCTCTCCAGGTCCGGTCTGGGGGTGTCGGAGCCGCTGCGGCGCGAGAGGAGTGGCCGGAACTGTTTGGTGAGCCTTCAGGAGTGGGGTTGAGGGAACTGTCCCGGTTGAAGATTGGGATCTGGTCTCAAGAAGAAAGAGTGTTATTGTGACGGTTTAAGACTCGGTGGGGTCGGGCTGAAGGGGAGGAGTGGACGTGCTCTGGCCTGGATGGGCGGGCCGGGCCCGCAGCAAGGACGCGAGACGCCGAGGAACTACCGTGGGGCCCGCGGAGGAAGGGTGGAGGGATGATGGCTCGTGGGACCCCTCCTCACGACCTCCCCCACCCCTGCAGTGTTGCTGTGATCGGCGTTAAGTGACTGTAGAGTGACCACAGTGATCAGCTAACGCCGAACTAGTTGTTTGAAAGTGTCCGAGGTTCGTGGCATTGGAGAGTCCCTGCTCTCTAGGGAAGTCCGTCCTTACGTCGTGGCTTTACTGTAGACGCACGAAGGATCCGTAAAACACCGAATTTTACAATTCCAGGCCGGAGTTGTTTGCGGGAGACGGGGCGCGGGGCGGGCTGGGGTGGTCCTGGAAAGTGGTAGTTCATCTCATCCTTTCCTTTCATTAGTCACCACAATGTTAGAAAAGGTAGATGAGGGTAGAGGAAACCGAAAGACATCAAAATTGGGAAAAGGGAGATAAAAAGGGAGTATCGTTTTTGCTTTTTGCTAGTCATTTCCTTTAGGAAGTAGGGGGACGACTGGCGAGGGGGTGTTTGGATACTGACAGCTTCTGACAGCGTTCCCTCAGTCATGTGAAAATAACATAGCTTCACAGCAGATATTTCAAGAACTGGGAGGAATACTACTCTTTCTGCCTTTATGCCCGTAAGACTGGCTTTCAGATGTGCCAGTAAAAAATAACGGCAGATAAGGGCACCTGGGAGGCTCAGTGGGTTAAAGCCCCTGCCTTCCGCCCAGGTCATGATCTCAGGGTCTCTGCTCAGTGGGGAGCCTGCTTCCTCCTCTCTCTGCCTACTTTCTCTCTGTCAAATAAATAAATTTTTAAAAAATCTTTAAAAAATATGGCAGATAAGACCAAATAGAAATGGTTCTCCAGCAGTCTTGCCTAGCCTGGAAAACCACGCTTGAAATTCATGGCACATCATTAGAATACACTGAGATCTAAATTTAAATTATTCCATAGTAAGATTTTTTTAAAAAATAATGTTTCTAACACTGTCACAGTTGTTGTCTAAGGCATTCTAATGGTCAGTTGTCATTCATTCCTTTGGTAAGAGGTAATGAGAAAGAACAGGTTCATATAAATATTAGCAAATATTAGGAGAAACATCTCTGCTCACATTATCATGCTCCTTTGATAGTAAATGTGAAAATAAATAGAATGATCTTGTAACAGTTTACAGCTCAGACGTTTATCATATTTCTAGGCATTTTGTTTTATGGGTTTCTCTTTTCTTTTCTTTGGTGCTTGTATGTGAATATGGACTAGAAAGTTCCTGTTAATCTAGTTCCAGGATAGCAAAGTGTTATTGTGCCATTATTTTCTTAACAGTGTGACACTTTTCTATAAACAGTAGTATTTCTGTATGCATCTTAGTGTTTGCTTCTTTTATTCTAAATGAGCTTGAGCATAGTAACAGGATCACTTAACTAAAGGTCACAATATTTCTAATCATTCAGAACACAACCTTGAACCAAGAAGGAAGCAAATAGACAAACAAAACAAAAACAGGCCCTGCTGTTCATGGGACAGCTGTCAGTATTTCACTCCTCAGGAACCATGCCGCCATCATAAATTTTGCCTTTTAGAAGATATTTTGTGTTATTTTATTTCATGTTTTTAATGGACTTGTTTTCCAAAGTGATAATCTGTGAAATCATTGTTTTTATATATATATCTTTTTCTAGTACACATTATAATAAATGTATAACTTCAGTATGTAACTTTTGCTTACATAACAGCTTGAAGTCATCTCATGTTCTTGCTCTGCACTCTGGAAAATACTGCTTTGGAACTAACTTACTCATTTTGAAAATGAAGTGAAGGTTGGACGTGGCCAGTGGATTTCAAAATTCTGTGAACTCAGTTATGGCATTCACTATTGTGACACAATTCTAACACTTATCTGGTTTCACTAGATGAAAGTAGATTAGAATAGCAAAAGGGGAAAAGAGGATGTTTGCTTTTTGACATTTTTAAGAAATCAGCTGCCTTTTTTTTATTCTGAGTTAAGATGATATGTCTTAATACATTCCGAAAGTTTGTTTTTTAGTTGTGTTTGTACTCAGTGTTATGTATATTCTAGCATTATAATATATGATGTTGCTTGCATTCAAGAGTGCTAAACTTTTTGATTCTGGTGCTATATTTTGTTCCCAGCTGTAGATTGAGGACTAGATGACAAGAACTGGTCTTTTTCTTTGTTGTAGTGGATAGAGACTTGAAACAGATGGATCCTCCCAACAACTGGAGGAAGTGAACTGTAGAGCCAGGAAACAGTACATATACTGTTCGTTTTGTAATATTGGTGGTGTTCCGTTTGCACTCATTTAAATTTACTGACATTTTGGTTTTGATTTCAATTTAGGTGGTAGTGCTGCTAAAATATTTAAAGCAGTGATAAGTATATTTTTTTCTGGAATCCCCCTATCTGTCTTAATATTTGTGAGATCTGTAACTTGGATTTAAATTTATTTGAACAACATTTTGACAATTGAAATTACCTTTAGATGGTGTCGGGGACGGTGCATGATCCGCCCCTCCCGACATGCCCAAGCCACCAGAAATTCTGATGGAGGTACCTGTGAATGTGAATGAAAGCCCAGAGGGGCTTTCCCTGCCTAGAATCCGAAAAGCCACTTACCCTGTGGGTCAGGGCAATATGTCCTTGGTGTGCTTATTCAAGACAGAGCTCCATTTAATCATCCTCCCGGTAATCATATCTCTGTATCTCTTATCTGTATTTCTTGATCCCTCTGCCTCAATGGTCTCAACTTCTGTGAGTTTAAGCCATCACTCTGTACCCTGCGGTAACAATACTAATCCTATCTCTAGGGTGGGTGCAAAAGCAGTTAAAGATTTAACTGCACCACCCAACTTCCTCACTTGGGAATAATAAAAGACTGGGACCCTTGACAGTCAAGAGAGATGGAGAGAAACTGAGAGTCAAGAGAGACAAAGCCGTGAGACCGAGAGAGACTGAGAGCCGACAGAGACAGAGAGATAAAGGCAGAGGGCCTGCGAGGAAGCAGCAAGAGAGCCTTAGAGGAGAGAGCAGGAGAGCTGGCAAACAGCAAGAGATCCTGCTTCAACAGACTTCCGGGCTCGGGTGTGTTTTTGGCCGCCGACACTCATCATCCTGCTCGACCCCACCTTTTTCCCCTGGCTGGACCAGGGGAGAAACCCCAAACCTCGTAGCCCAGGAAGGAGCTACAAGATGGCCTTTGAGAATTCTAAAATAAAGTCTAAACTTCTCGGTAGAATATACAAAGCCCTTCAAAACCTGTCTCCTGTGCCTGTATATACATACAGTATATTCCAGCATGACTACTGAGGCCTTACGTTGTGACACTTCTTTGATAGTCTGAAATCATAGTTATTTTAGGGTTGATCATTCTTGGGTTTCGATTCTCAAGTCAAAATCACAAGAGATGTTTGTTAATTATGAAAAATTATGATACCTTACTATGATAAGGTTTAAATTCTTAGCATGAATTAACTCAATCCTTATAATGCTCAAAATAAACATTATATTCTCATTTAATGAAAATAACTGAAGAGAAATAAATTAACCAATAGTCAGGATTTAAAAACATGCCTCCGTATTGGGCACTTAACCACTACGCTGTATTGCCCTTTGTATAAATAAGAACGCCGCTCTTCTTCTTTTTTAAGTTTTTACTTATTTGAGAGAGAGAGCAAGAGCATGAGCCGGGGGAGGGGCAGAGTGGAGGAACAGGCAGATCCCTGCTGAAGACTGAGCCTGATGTGGGACTTGATCCCAGGACCCTGAGGTCATGATCTGAGCTGAAGTCAGATGCTTAACCTACTGAGCCATCCAGGCGCCCCAAGAATGCCACTCTTAACCTACTGTGGAATCTGAGTGCTTATGTTCTCTATCTCTGGCATCTGATTCCTCAAATCAGAATATTTGAGATGCTAACCAGAAAGCTTCTAAGTGAACTTGGAATCAGAGCCAAAATACTTGGATGACGTGGGTAAATATTTCGTTCAGGCAAGGTGAAGCCTTGCTAACTGTCCTACCTCACACCAGGTGTCTTCCTTGACAGATTCCATACTTAAATTTGCCAGATAATTTGTCTCTCCTATTTGGAGAATGAATGCTGCATTCTTGAGCCTCTTTCTTAACTCTTTTTTTTTTTTTTTTTAAAGATTTTATTTATTCGACAGAGAGAAACACAGCCAGAGAGGGAACACAAGCAGGGGGAGTGAGAGGGAGAAGCAGGCTTCCCGCCGAGCAGGGAGCCCGATGTGGGGCTCGATCCCGGGTCTCGGGATCACGACCTGAGCCGAAGGCAGTCGCCCAACCAACTGAGCCACCCAGGCGCCCCATCTCTTTCTTAACTCTTATAGAGCATCCCTATTCTGTTTTTATAGCCTTTATTTTAGAAAAATGTCGATACAATCGATTATAATTACATATAGATTTACCTTCCTAAGATTATATTCTGGTCACTTCGGTAGAATTGTGGAAGTTCCAGGGTTGAGTGGGACTTGAATCCTAGGTGTTGGACTTTAGCAATTAAGTCATAAACAGTACTTCTGTCAAGTTGAAGTGTAATCTTGATCTTTTTGGTTCCTGATTTTTAGTGGTATTTTCTTAGCAGTGTGGTTTCTTTCTTGAATCATGTGCTTCAGTGCTCTTTGAAACCAACATGTTTAATAGATATGATTCAGTGGTATACTTCTTATATTTGCTTCGTTTTTGAGCTTTATAAGAATGGTTAAAGTTGTTCCTATAAAAGGAAGTAGAAGGGAAACAAGAGAGGAAGTAAAAGGAGGAAACTAAATAAATAAAACTCTTATCTGAATGAGAACTAAATTAAGTTTCCTAACCAGAGCAGGGGCTTTTCTCGGCATAACCTAGAGTATTTTGAGTATTTTAGAATACTGTGTACCTGTACTTTTTGTGTGTGAACATCCTTCCTTCCTACTGTCCTTCGTTTTTTTAAGATTTTATTTATGTATTTGTTTGTTTATTTGAGAGAGCACACAAACAAGGGGAGCAGCAGAGGGAAAGGGAGAAGCAGGCTCCCCATGGGCAAGGAGCCCAATGTAGGGCTCAATCCCAGGACCCCAGGATCATGACCTGAGCCAAAGGTAGACACTTAACTGATGGAGCCATCTGCGTGTCCCTGTGTGTGAACATTTTTTTAATGTTTCATATTAAAAATGGGATCTAAGAGCAAAAAATTTATTCCTTGTTTTACCCCATAAGTGATGGTCTATGTCTGAATTTCTACTTTTTTCTCTGTAATCCTTTCTTCTATTCTTTGTTTATTTTCCATCATTCATCTTTATTTAGAGTCTTTAAGAAAGAGCTACGTAGGTATAGCATGACATGATACACAGGTGTGAGGTGGGCATGACTGGCAAGGCTCACCCTGCTTGAATAAAATATTCACTCCAACCATCCAAAGTATTTTTGGCTCTGATTCTAAGTTCACCTAGTAACTTTTTGATTTGCGTCTCAAACAAATGCCACAGAGAGAGAACATAAGTAACATGAGCACTGTGATAAACACTTCACATACATTGATTCATTTCTGAAACAACATTGGGAGGTAGAACTGTTATCCTCTTGAACAAGGAAACTGAGACTTGAATGGGTTAATTAGATTGCTTGGGTATCAGAGCCAGGATGAAGTCAGGGTCTGTCTGACCTCAGGGTTCGTGTTATTAACCACTACATTCTGTTCGTTGGACACAATTTATTAAATTATCTCACCTAATCTAGAAGTAGCAAGCTTAGTCACAGGAGAATTATTAATAATTGCAATCATTTTCAGCCCAACTTTGCCTTGACATTAGGGGAGGTGATCTTAGCCTTAAGCTAAGAAGACTTTAGTCTTGTAGAGAGGCAGGATTTGTGTACATAGAACAACTAGAAAACTGAAAAACTGGAAACTGCTTATATTTAGAGGCAGTGGAGGAGAGTGCTTTATTTTCCATATCCTAACTACAACGTATCATAAAATATACATTTAAGAAGAAAGGAGGGTAGTTTTCTTTTCTTTCTTTCTTTTTTTTTTTTTTTTAAGATTTTATTTATTTATTTGACAGAGAGAAACACAGCTAGAGAGGGAACACAAGCAGAGGAACTGAGAGAGGGAGAAGCAGGCTTCCTGCTACGAAGCCCGACGTGGGGCTCGATCCCGGGTCTCTAGGATCATGATCTGAGCCGAAAGCAGTCGCTTAACCAACCACCCAGGTGCCCCAAGGAGAGTAGTTTTCTTGACATCAAAATATGTTCCCTTGATAGTAGATGCTTGAAAAATGTTTGTAGAATGAATTATAAGGGATGTATTCTGGGACTAGGCTCTCTTTCTGCTAAGCTTTCCAGCTGAGCAGACTGCTGATTCTCCATCTATCAGGTTAGTGGAACTCTCAGCTCTTAGGGGGCAGTCACCAGAGCTAGATGTCACCACGTTCTCTTCTGACAGCCTTTGTCTAGTTTTCTTCTTCAGTTGGGTTCTGGTCTGGTGTGCCCTTCTAAGACCACAGGTCTTTGCAAACAGCTGCCTTCTCAGTTACCAGCAGGTCTGTTTCAGAAAGGACCAGCCCTCTCCCCCAGGAAGGCTTATGCATTACGGAAAGAGCCCAAGAGCCAGAAGTGCTGCTTTTTATCCTCATAGCATAAAGAAGTTGGACTAGATGATCTCTGAGGTTCATTTTCAGAGACTATTTATTCTCTGAGATAAGAATTGAGCAGAAGCTGTTCCCAGATAACTGATTAAGCAGAAGTTTCTGTAGGCTAGTAGTTTCCAAGTCATGCTCCATGGAAGCTTGGTTCCTTCAGATTAGTAGAAGTATTCTTTGAAGGAAAGATTTTATGATCCTCTGTATTTGACAGGGATAGCCACAGTTAAACATATTGCTTCACTGCTTCAGGACTTTTTTTTTTTAAAAGATTTTATTTACTTATTTGACAGATCATAGGTAGGCAGAGAGGCAGGCGCGGGGCGGGGGGAAGCCGACTCCCTGCTGAGCAGAGAGCCTGATGTGGGGCTCATTGTGGGGCTCAATGTGGAGCTCAATGTGAGGCTCAATCCCAAGACTCTGAAATCATGACCTGAGCTGAAGGCAGAGGCTTAACCCTCTGAGCCACCCAGGCGCCTCTGCTTTAGGACTTCTGATTTCCAGCCAAGAATTTAATTAGGCAGCCAGTCTATAATATAAGGATAAATAAATAGAAGATGGGAGGTATAAGACTAAATATATTCATTGTAGAAAATTCATGGATGATATCACAAACTGGAAAACATCAAGAAACAAAACTATAAGCGTATGATTTGGGAATTTGAGGTTAAACACTGGAACAACTGATACTGTTGAAAATTTTGCCTCTGGGCTCCTAGAAGTAGGAATTGGTCCAGGGAAATTGCTGTTTATTAACGTTATAGAACTATTTGACATCTTAAACTATGCACATATATATTTGATTAAAATTAAACATGGAAGAATATAAAATCTTCAAAATAATTTTGAATGGCTGAATAACATTGCATCATGGAGTTGTACCATAATTATTCAGTCAGATACCCTGTCATTGGTTCTTTAGATTGCTTCAGTTTTTTTAACATTATAAATAATACTGGGACCAATGTAATTTTGTCTGTATCTGTGATTTTCTTCTAGATTTCTGAAAGAAATAAGCCGGAATAGGAATAATTTAAAATTTTCTTATATATATTACATCATCTTTTGAGAGTTTTTGCTTTTTTGTTTTGCTTTGTTTTTAAAGTTTTTATCTATTTGTTTGACAGAGAGAGAGCAGGAGAGCACAGGCAAGGGGAGCAGCAGTCAGAGGGAGAGGGAGAACAGGCCCCCCACTGAGTAGGGAGTCCTGCGTGGAAGACAGTTGCTTAACCAGCTGAGCCACCCAGGTGCCCCAGGTCTTTTTTTGTTTGTTTGTTTGTTTGTTTAAATCAGCATTTTACTTTCCTAAACAGTGGTTAAGAAAACTTTAATTTTATAGGAGTAGGAATTGAAATACCCACAGATGTCCTGGGTGCTAAAAATGAAAATAATATTTATGTCGCTATTTCTTGTGTCATTTGGAGCTCACAACATTTATTATCTTTTAGAGTTTTTTCATTATCAGAGGCTTATAGTTATTGTATAGATTTGCTGTTAATGAAGTTATAGAGTATTCTGAAACCTATATATAAAACCAGTGTATGAGTTTTTTTTTTTTCTAAGATTTATTTATTTAAAAATTTTAAAGTCCTGGTCTTTGAGTTCTTTTCTTCCCCTCCAAATTGATTTATTTGAGAGAGGGGGCCAGTGTGAGTGGGGGGAGGGGCAGAGGGAGAGAATCTTCAAGCAGATTCCCCAAAGAGCCGGGAGGTGCAGGCAGGGCTGGATCTCACCACCCATGAGATCATGACCTGAACTGAAACCAAGATGTGGATGCTCACCCAACTGTGCCATCCAGGAGCCCCAGCCATTGTATGTTTATAGCTTTTTGGGAGTAGGGTGAGGAGTTGGGTTAAATAGTAAGGGGGGCACCTGGGTGGCTCAGTTGGTTGGGTGACTGCCTTCGATCAGGTCATGATCCCGGAGACCCAGGATCGAGTCCCACATCGGGCTTCCTGCTTGGCGGGAAGCCTGCTTCTCCCTCTCTCACTCCCCCTGCTTGTGTTCCCTCTCTGGCTGTGTTGCTCTCTGTCAAATAAATAAAATCTTTAAAAATAAATAAATAGATAGATAGATAGATAAGGGGGATTAAGGAGTGCATTTGCCATGATGGTTATTTAAGGTGGTGATTTGTGGAGGTATTGAATCACTGTGTTGTACACCTGAAACTAATATAACACTTTATGCTAGCTAACTGGAATTAAAATAAAATCTTAAAAAAAAAAAAGTCCTTTTTTGGGGCGCCTGGGTGGCTCAGTTGGTTAAGCGACTGCCTTCGGCTCAGGTCATGATCCCAGAGACCCAGGATCGAGCCCCACATCGGGCTCCCTGCTCGGCGGGAAGCCTGCTTCTCCCTCTCTCACTCCCCCTGCTTGTGTTCCCTCTCTGCCTGTGTTTCTCTCTGTTAAATAAATAAAAATCTTAAAAAAAAAAAAGTCTTTTTAAAGAAAATTTAGAAAATACGTTACTATGTAAGACAAAAATCATCTAAAATTTTTAAAAATATTTTCAGTCCATCTCATTTAAGCTGAGTGGACATTTACATTTTTGGCATTTAGTTTTTAAACTATACATATTTTTAATGTGACATTAAGATTTATTGATAGAAAATAGTAGTGTATAAGCTGTATAATGACCATATTAAGTGGAATATTACACCTCCATCAGGAAGGATGAATACCCAACTTTTGTAGCAACATGGACTGGACTGGAAGAGATTATGCTGAGTGAAATAAGCCAAGCAGAGAAAGTCAAGTATCATATGGTTTCACTTACTTGTGGAGCATAAGGAGTAATACGGAGGACACTAGGAGAAAGAAAGGAAATGGGAAGTGGGGTAAATCAGGGAGGGAGATGAAACATGAGAGACTTTGGACTCAGAAACAAACTGAGGGTCTTGGAGGGAAGGGGTTGAGGGGATGGGTGAGTCTGGTGGTGGGTATTGAGGGCACGTATTGCCTGGAGCACTGGGTGTGGGACATAAGCAATGAATCTTGGAACACTCAAAAAAATAGAATAAAATAAATTAAAAAAAAACAAACTCAGCATTTTCAGATATGCTAACATATAAGTTATGACCTTGATGTTGCCTTAGTTAGGTTTCACTTTCTCTTGCACTAGTTATTAATAATAGCCAGAAGTGCCCGTTAAAAAGAATTTTTTTTCTCTCATTGCAAGAAAGAAAATTGGACTCTTCCATTTTAAAGATAATGGAATGGCATATTTTCAGAATGCCAAACACAGACTACTTGAATCTTAATAAAGAAGTACATCACGTGTATTTCTTTTTTTAATTAACATATAATGTATTATTTGTTTCAGGGGTACAGCTGTGTGATTCATCAGTCTTAACACAATTCACAGCACTCACCATAGCACATACCCTCCCCAATGTCTATCACCAAGCCAGCCCTCCCTCGCCCCCCCAGTAAACCTCAGTTTGTTTCCTGAGATTGAGTCTCTTATGGTTTGTCTCCCTCTTTGGTTTCATATTGTTTCATTTTCCCTCCCTTACCCTATGATCCTGTGTTATTTCTCAAATTCCTCATATCAGTGAGATCATATGATAATTGTCTTCCTCTGATTGGCTTATTTCGTTTAGCACAGTAGCCTCTAGTTCCATCCACATCATTGCAGTTGGCAAGAGTTTGTGTTTTGTGATGGCTGCATAGCATTCCGTTGTATATGTGTATATACAGCATCTTCTTTATCCATTCATCTGTTGATGGACATCTAGGCTCTTTCCGTAGTTTGGCTCTTGTGAACATTGCTGCTGTAAACATTCAGGTGCATGAGCCCCTTCGGATCACTCATCAGGTATATTTCTTGGAGAAGAAAGGAGGGCATGCGTTGAATATAAAGTACAAGTTTTACATTTCAATGGTGCCTACTCTATAGCTACTATCATTTTATTGTAACAAAATGTCTGACATTTTATACTGTGGCAGAAAATTATTGGGCATAGGAAAAGCTACAAAATTAACTTCCTTCTTCCTTTTCATTCTTACTCATACTGTTTGCTTTTCCTTAACTGTTTTCTCCTTTCAGATATTCTTTCTCCATCCTTAAGTCATTTTTTTCATTTTTTAGAAATTGAGATATAATTTGGATAATGTAAACTTCACAATTTAAAGTATGCAATTTAGTGGCTCTTGGTATATTCATAATGCTGTGCAACCATGACTACTAATTCCAGAACATTCCCAACCCCGAACCCCCAAAACAACTCTCTATCTGTTGGTAGTCAGTCCTCTTCTGCCTTTCCCCCATCCTCTGGCAGTCACTGATCTACTTTTTGTCTCTGTGGATTTGCCTGCTTTGGACATTTCACATTAATGACATCATACAGTATGAGGTTTTTGTGTCCTGTTTTGTCCAATTAGAATAATGTTTCCAAGCCTCATAAATGTTGTAGCATGTAGCGTTCCTTTTAATGGCTGAAATGGTATTCCATTGTATGGACATTTGGGTGATTTCTGTTTTTGGCTGTTAGCAGTAATGCTGCTTCAAACATTTATGTACAAGTTTTTTTTTTAATATTTTTATTTATTTATTTGACAGTGAGATACAGTGACAGAGGGAACACAAGCAGGGGGAATTGGAGAGGGAGAAGCAGGCTTCTCACTGGCAGGGATCCCAGGACGCTGGGGTCATGAACTTGGCCAAAGGCAGACGCTTAACCACTGAGCCACCCAGGCGCCCCTGTGTACAAGGGTTTTTTTTTGTTTTTTTGTTTTTTAAAGATTTTATTTATTTACTTGACAGAAAACACAGCGAGAGAGGGAACACAAGCAGGGGGAGTGAGAGGGAGAAACAGGCTTCCTGCCGAGCAGGGAGCCCGATGTGGGGCTGGATCCTGGGTCTCCAGGATCATGACCCGAGCTGAAGGCAGTCGCTTAACCAACTGAGCCACCCAGGCGCCCCCTTGTGTACAAGTTTTTATGTGGATATGTGTTTTCAATTCTCTCTAATGTACATAGAGAGTGCTGGGTCACATGTAATTCAGTGCTTAACCTATTGAAGCTTGGTGGTGCCTCTGTGTGTGTGTGTACACATTTTTTTTTTTTTAATAGAGTAGTGTCTTGCGTGGGGGTGCCTGGGTGGCTCAGTTGCTTAAGCGTCTGACTCTTGATTTTGGCTCAGGTCATGATATCAGGGTCGTGAGACTGAGTCCCACTTTGGATTCTGTGCTGGGTGTGAAGCCTACCTAAGGTCTTCTCCATCTCCCTCTGCTACCCCTACGTGCGCACACTCTCTCTCTCAAAAAATAAATAAAATCTTGAAAAAAAAATAGTGCCTTGCATGTATAGTGCTTTGTAAGTCTTAACTTGTAGTTGTTACTGTGATTCTTCTCAGTCCCTTACTCACTGTCTAGACTTAACAAAATGGTGAGTAAGGACTATTAAAAAGTTACTTGCCATTTTAAAAACTGTCGTATATGTTTAATTCTTTCACAAGAAGAAGTTGAGAAAGTAGCATGATGACACTTTCCTGTATTATTCACCAGCTTCAGCAGTCATGGCCAGTCTTGTTTCCTCTGTCCTCCCATCCATTTACCCACC
>PITA01006713.1:79405-97879 GCA_004023965.1 Spilogale gracilis
CCTTTTTTTTTTTTTTTTTCTTAAATATTTTGTTTATTTGACAGCGAGAAACACAGCGAGAGAGGGAACACAAGCAGGGGGAGTGAGAGAGGGAGAAGCAGGCTTCCCGCTGAGCAGGGAGCCCGATGTGGGGCTTGATCCTGGGTCTCCAGGATTATGACCTGAGCTGAAGGCAGTCGCTTAACCAACTGAGCCCACAAGTAGGCAGAGAGAGGCAGACAGAGAGAGAGAAGGAAGAAGGCTTCCTGCTGAGCAGAGAGCCCAATGTGGGCCTCAATTCCAGGACCCTGAGATCATGACCTGAGCCGAAGGCAGAGGCTTTAACCCACTGAGCCACCCAAGTGCCCGATTTTATGTATTTATTTGACAGAGAGTCAGAGAGATCACAAGTAGGCAAAGAGGCCGGCAGAAAGAGAGGAGGAAGCTGGCTCCCTGCTGAGCAGAGAGCCGGATATGGGCCTGGATCCCAGGACCCTGAGATCATGACCTGAGCAAAGTCAGAGGCTTAACCCACTGATCCACCCAGGCATCCCTACAAGTTACCTTTTAAATGGCTTCTAATTTCATACATTTTCTTTGAATCCCTGAGGAGGTCAGTTATTGGTAGGAAGGTTAGAGAAAGAGAGTACCCTGACGGTGAGGGACCATGACAGGAGATTGCTTGTATCCCAGGATGGAGTTGTAAAGTTTCTATTCCAGCTAAGTTCTCTGCTTCTTTGTGGGGCCCTCTTTTATCCACCTCTTAGTATTTTGCCATGAAAGTACTAACGACTTTTTCAGAACTCATTAGAAACCATTTCTGCCACCTAATATGAACGAAATATGGTCCCCAGCCAAATTTTAGCAAGGGCCTTTGCTCTAACCATCTGTTAGCAGAACATTTAGGACAAATTGTTGTGTATTATTTCCATACCTTTCTGGTTTGGAATGGTGATCATCTGTTAATGAATAAATATGTCTCTACAAACTTATACTTACTTTGAATATGTACCAACAGAAGATTTCTCTCAAGAGAGGCTAAGAATTTGTAATTATAAAGTTTTAGAATATAAGTGAGGTCCAGAGCCCACAACCAAGAAAGAATTCTTAAGACGTCTCTGGTGCAAAAAGGTAATTTTATTAAAGCATGGGGACAGGACCCGTGAGCAGAAAGAGCTGCTGTTCATGATCCCCAGGAGTGACTGATTATATACCCAGGAGTTGGGGAGGTGAGGACAAAGAGGGTGTTCAGAAGGGCTGACATATGGTAAAGAAGACTTTCAGGATACTGGAGGCTGGTTATTGTCAAGCGAAGCTGTGTTTTGTTTTTTTGTTTCTAATGAGGTACCAACATGAAGACAGTTGGGGTCTTCTGGACTTTAGGCTGTCGTAAATCACTTTCGACATCACTAGGACATTTGTAAACTGAGGGACTCCTGTCCTGAGGGACTGTGATCTCTGTTAACCATTTGTTCTTCCTATAGGGCAGCCAGGAGTTCCTGAGGAATGTCACAGATGTCATGGGGGTGGGGAGAGGTGGGGGGGGTAAGGTGCCAGTTTCTGCTTTGTCCTTAGCTAGCCTTTTGCTCCCTCATCAATTATGCTTATGAAATGGGGTCTAAAATTGTTTTCTCCAGTCTTATAAATTTGCTTTCTTGGTTGTCATAAACTATCATATATTTTTAAAGATTTTATTAATTTATTTGAGAGGAAATGAGAGCAAGGGAGCTAGACGGAGCATGAGTGAGGGGGCAAAAACGGGGGGTGGGCAGGGGAGAGATAGCAGCAGACTCTGCACTGAGTAGGGAGCCCTACCCAAGGCTCAGATCCTAGGACCCTGGGGTCATGACCTGAGCCAAGGGCAGACACTTAACTGACTGAGTCACCCAGGAGCCCCCAAGCTATCATATTTTATGATGAATAAATGTATGAATTTTAAAAGTAATGTGACTACATTGCAAACTATTTGGTAAATTGGAAAAAGAAGAAAAGTCACTCTTAATTTCACCATCATAATTATTGATTATATTTTAGTGATTCCCTTCTAGACTTTTTTTTACCCATATTTTTTATAGCAAGTATTTGACTTTTTTTTTTTTTAAAGATTTTATTTATTTGACAGAGAGAAACACAGCTAGAGAGGGAACAGAAGCAAGGGGACTTAGAGAGGGAGAAGCAGGCTTCCCACCGAGCAGGGAGCCCGATGTGGGGCTCGATCCTGGGTCTCCAGAATCATGATCTGAGCTGAAGGCAGTCGCCCAACCAACTGAGCCACCCAGACGCCCCGTATTTGACTATTTTTAAGTCTGTCTTTGTTAACTTCATATACTGACTTTTGCCATTTTGTGTGGTTTTGTGTTTGCTAAGCCTTAGCCAGGAAAAAAAAAAAAACATTTTAGGCAGTCTTTAACTTTTTAGACATGCAAAGCTATATAGCTTTGCATGTCTATATATATATATATTTGTCTAGATAAGTACCAATTAACCGGAAACTTGGTTTAACCGAAACCTGTTTAATATCTGTCTTGAGACGTGCAGACTCAAGGCTGGCGTAAAAATAGTTCCGATGTATAGCTCATACAGTATTACCAACTTTAATATTAAAATTTAGCCTTACAGATGGAAGAAATAATAGTAGCATTTACATTAATGGCACTTATACTTAACATTGTTGTTTTGCTTTTCTTTTGCCTATTTCTTTCTGCTTCCCTAATAACATTAAAATAATGGCCGACCCTTGTATCAGGCACTTTGTCTGGATATCTTTTTTGAATCGTCACAAGAAGGGCCTGTTATCTCTGTTTTACAGATGTAGAAACTGTCTTCGTGGGTTTAGCTAACGTTCCTGAGGTCATAAAACCAGTACATTTTGGGGTCAGAATTTGAATATTGGAATTCCTGCTACTCAACACTGGGCTAGCCTGCTGTGACCAGAAATTTGCACTCGGTGTCAATACACTGATTACCATAAAAGTCTAACCAAAATATACCAAGGAGAACCACAAATTTTTATCCTGCAGTAAACTACATGGGTGTAACTTGTACAGCAACTTACAGTAGGATTAATTTTAAGAGAAGGAATAAGTCATGAACTAACTTAGTAGAATAATTTAATGCAAAATCTTTGCTTTCCAGTATAAGATGAATTGTTTTATAAAATCACTCCCAAGGGCGCCTGGGTGGCTCAGTTGGTTAAGTGACTGCCTTCCGCGCAGGTCATGATCCCGGAGTCTTGGGATCGAGCCCCGCATCAGGCTCCCTGCCCTGCAGGAAGCCTGCGTCTCCCTCTTTCACTCCCTCTGCTTGTGTTCCCTCTCTCTCTGCGTTTGTCTCTGTCAAAAAAAAAAGAAAAAAAAAATCTTTCACTCCCATATTGATCTAGGCAGGACAGGACACTGGAATTAACAGTGATTTAAAGTGCTGTTTCTTTTATTACTCCCTAACATATCTCCATTTTTATCAGTGAAGATATGGATCTCCTGTTGATTCAGTTCTAAGACCTTTTTCTTTGTAATCCTTCTTTCCAGTAGTATTAGTTTCATTTTCTAAATTTAGATAATTTCAGATTCTACAAGATACTCTTTCTTTCTTGTTTTGCTTAGATGCCTAGAAAAGCCAATTTCATTTCATGTCTTAAGTTTATTTAAGTAATCTCTACACCCAACATGGGACTTGAACCGACAACTCCAACATCAAGAGTCACATGCTGTATGGACTGAGCAAGCTAAATGCCCCTAAATAATTTCAGATTCTAAATTGTTTTATTATTTTTTTTAAGATTTCTTAAATTATTATTTATTTGACAGAGAGAAACATAGCCAGAGAGGGAACACAAGCAGAGGGAGTGAGAGGGAGAAGCAGGCTTCCCGCTGAGCAGGCAGCCCAATGCAGGGCTCGATCCCAGGACTCTGTGATCATGACCTGATTCGAAGGCAGACGCTTAACGATTGAGCCACCCAGGCGCCCCTCTAAAGTATTTTAAAACAGCTGAAAACCATGATTACTTTTATCTTTGTAGTTCTTCCTTTAATTATTTTTTAACTAATCTCTACAACCAATGTGGGACTTGAAGTCACAACGCTGAGATATAGAGTCGATTGCTCCACTAACTGAACCAGCCAGGTGTCCCTGTTCTCCCTTTAGTTTCACTGTTTGAATCTGCTCAAGAGGTTTTATGGTTTTTATTATAGAAGGCATCTTAGGGGTGCCTGGGTGGCTCAGTCACTTAAGCATCTGACTCTTCATTTTAGCTCTGGTCATGATCGCAGAGTTGTGAGATTGAGCCTCACATTGGGCTCCACACTCAGTGAGGATTGTACTTGAGATTCTCTCTTGCTCTCCTTCTGTCTCTCCTCCCCAAAATAAATAAGTCTAAAAAAAAAAAAAAAAAAGAAGTCATGTGAAATTTTGGAATGAGCTGTCAGGCAGGGCGCTTAGTCTGCTTTCTGACACTTCAGCACTTATTTTGTCTGATATTCGTTAAGGGAACATGCATCCAACAGTTAAGACTAGTTAATAAACGGGGCGCCTGGGGGGCTCAGTTGGTTGGACGACTGCCTTCGGGTCAGGTCATGATCCCGGAGCCTCGGGATTGAGTCCCACATTGGGCTCCCTGCTCAGCGAAAAGCTTGCTTCTCCCTCTCTCGCTCCCCCTGCTTGTGTTCCCTCTCTGGCTGTGTTTCTCTCTGTCAAATAAATAAAATCTTAAAAAAAAAAAAAGAAAAGACTAGTTACTAAACCATGAACTGTCTTTGGTTTCAGAATATCCAAACTTTGGGACGCCTGGGTGGCTCAGTTGGTTGAGCCACTGCCTTCGGCTCAGGTCATGATCCTGGAGACCCAGGATCGAGTCCCACATCGGGCTCCCTGCTCGGCGGGAGGCCTGCTTCTCCCTCTCTCACTCCCCCTGCTTGTGTTCCCTCTCTGGCTGTGTTTCTCTCTGTCAAATAAATAAAATCTTAAAAAAAAAAAAAAAAAAAGAATATCCAAACTTTATCCTCAGTCACCTTGGGAAATTACTTACTTGGCCTTGGTTTCCCTTTCTGTAAACTGGTATGATAAAGGTAATGATGTATATAAGTACTTAGTAGGATATATGACACATAGTAGGTACTCAGCGAATATTTCTTCTTTCCCACTCCCCCCAAAGTTTATAAAAAGAAATTAAGGTAAACCAGGAGTCTTCTAGAAAGCCCAAATGAATCGTAGGAAGATATGTTGTAAAAGCATTGGGGAAAATCTCGCAGTTACCTCTGAAAGGGAGCATACTATTCTCACAATTAACATAGTATATTAGGTTCTGGGAGCATTGAAAAAATGACAAAAATATTTAATTATTAGGTTATATCTAAGAACAGTAAGTTTAATGGATTATTTATGTCAAATGACATTTTGTTTTCCTTCCCCTCTCCCACCTGTAATTCTCTTTACTCCAACATTCTGGATAGCATTTTCCTGACTTAAAACTTCTAGAGATAATAATAAATGTGAGCAAAGCTATATAGCTAATTCTAGGTTGTACCCTGCCTGACACTTGTGAGCAGTTTGGTAAAGGCTAAGAAGAGCCTGGGAGTATTGTTTCCTTGTCCTTCCCCTTTACAATTCTGCTTTGTCTCTCTTACTCCCATTTACTGTAACCATGTGTTCAACACCCTCAAGAATCCGGAGTAGAGGTCTTAGGCAGCTGTATCCTGCTGTCAGCATGTCAGACATGTGAGAACTTTACATCATTCTCTTTCTTATATTGTATGCCATCTGCTCAAGAGAGAAGAAAGGAAGTATTAGGCAGCACTTTGAGTTCACCAATGGGTGTGTCCCTCAACGTGAGCCCATGGCCATCCCAGGACTGATTCTTAATATCCACCTCCCAACTGTATCTTCCTTTTTCACTCTTTTCCTTCCTCCCTCCCTCCTTCCCTCCCTCCCATCCATCCTTCCTCCCTTTCTTCCTTCCTTCCTTCTTTCCTTCCTTCCTTCCTTCCTTCTCATTAGAAGGTAGGACTCTTGGAATCTGCTGACAGAGGTCAGTTTTATATTCAGGCCTCCCTTTGAACCTATAAGGAGTTTGTTCATTTTCACTAGGTTGGGAAGATAGCAAATACTGACCTGTACTTGGCAGGAATCAGGTTCAGGAATAGAATAACAAAATTATACAGTTTAAGAGATCTAGGCATCCTTATGCCCCAAATGTCTTCCTACCTACAGGATACCGTATTGGAAAACCTGACTAAGGGTGTCACTTTCAGGCATTGCTTGATTAGCGTGTAGTACTTTTCTTACCACTTTCTGCTCTGTTGGTATAGACAACTGGAGCTTGCAGGAAAGGGCAGGCTTGGATAAGTATGTTGTTGGGGCTATGAAAGTAATGGAGAAGCATAAAATTACCTGGAGTATTACAGAAAGAAAAGGTTTACAGAAATTAGTACTGTGTGACTATGAAAGATCAGCAAGAGAAACTGTAGCATGAACAGATCTGTGATGAATCTAATGGCTCAAACTTAGCAAAGTAGTAAAGCGTGTGGTTCTGTTTATGCTTCTATCTAATGAATGATCGCTTCTTAACTCAAAGACTTTTGTATCTTGATTTCATATCAAGATATGAACCTTTTCCAGAATCAGAGTCTTACAATGACAAGCAAAATATGAAAGTAAATCTGCAACTTTTTGTAGTAATTTTATTAATAATAGTAATTAATAAGTTCCTTTATGAGTGTTAATAACTTTAATCAATGTTCAAAATCTTAATTAAACCTAAAACAGTTAGCCATGACAGTAGGGTTAATAAACAAGACCTCTAAATGCAATGCCTTTTTCTACTGAGAATGTAATGTTGCTTTTTATTTTATCAGTGATGATTCTACTAAAAGTGGTGGTTAGCTATGGATGTGACTAAAAAGATTTGTGGGTGACCAGCAGGCCATTCCAGATTATACATATGTAATGGCAATTTTTGCTTTGTGTTTCTAGTGGATATTTGCAGGTTTTCTGCTACTTGGACGTGTAGCTTTAGTTCCAGGATCAGTATTGTGCGAGTACACCTTATTTTTCTACTTATTTGTTCTTTCACCGTACATTTGCTGGAGTACCAACTGTCAGATCCTATTAGATGTTAGAGATAAAAAGATATAACAGAACCTCTGCCTTCCAAGCGTTTAGTCTAGTATATTCCTGGTTAACTAGGTTCCCTGCTGGTCAGTGAGTTTACTCCTTCGCAGGATTTCTCAACCTCAGCACTTTGAGACGTTTGGGGCCAGATTATCCTTTGTTGTGAAGGGCTGTCCCAAGGAGAATCATTGTATATTTAGCAGCATCCCTGGCCCCTACCTACTAGATACCAGTGACACCACAAATCCCTCTCAGACTCAGTCATTGCTGGGTGTTCCCCGCGGGTAAATTTAGAATGTAAACCAAACTTTATCTGTGTCATTGACAGAGAACTTTAGTAAAAATTAGTTTTTAAAAATGTAATACAAGGGCTCCTGGCTTAGTGAGTTAAAGCTTACTCTGCCTTCGGCTCAGGTCATGAGCTCAGGGTCCTGGGATCGAGGCCCGCATCGGGCTCTCTGCTCGGCCGGGAGCCTGCTTCCTCCTCTCTCTCTGCCTGCCTCTCTGCCTACTTGTGATCTCTCTCTCTGTCAAATAAATAAATAAGATATTTTTTAAAAATGTAACACAAGAAAAAAAGTAATACAAAACTAGCAAATGTAATGAAATCCATAAATCCACACTCTTTGTTTAAACAAACTTCTTTGTATCCTTATTCTTATAGAATATCCACATTTCTGTGCATATCAGAAGTTTTAATTCATCATGGATAATCTGTCATCAGAAGAAATTCAGCAGAGAGCCCACCAGGTTACCGATGAGGTAAATGTTTTACTTGGAATAAGTAATTCTTTTTCAGTTTTCTTAGTGGAAGGACCTTCTTAAAAGTCCATTTTGGCCTCCTCCCTGTCCATTTATGTCCAAGAACACATTTTCCTCAGAGTGCCATCGCTGGATCCTTAGTTTTTCAGCTCACCAAAAACTAAATAAGTGAAAGCAGCTTGCATGATTCTTTGTTGTTGTTGTCATTGTTTAACAGTTAACTTGCAAAAAGGGTACTCTAGATTTGAGGAATTGAAAACATCTGTGTAACATACGTAGATTTTTGCTTACATTAAACTTTTATAAATGCCATTAACTTTACACTCCAAATTTTCTCTTAAGGAGCAACTGGTAGGAAGAAAATAACTAAAATTACAGTGATCAACTTTCTTTTTTTGGTTTGTTTGTTTTTGTTTTAAACGGGGGAGGTATGACTGTCCTGGCAATATTTAAAAATGGAGTAGCATCATGACTATGTGATCAGATTTTGGAGAGGGGGAAGTACTACATACTTTAGAATACTAAAAGCTTGTGTTTTTCCCTAGTCTCTGGAAAGTACAAGGAGAATCCTGGGTTTAGCCCTTGAGGTAAGACAGTGTTTAATCATTAAGCACAAAAATTATGTAAGAGGGATCTTGAATAGCACAAGCTGGAATTTGTGTTAAGAGTCAGAAGTATATGGTATCAGTAAGCTTTTATTATTTGAAACCAGCAGTTGCTGACCTTGTCAAACCATGCACTGATGGGCCTTTTTTGTTTTTCCCATTGACACTATAGAATATGACAGGGAAGATCAATTCACCATGAATTTTGACTTAAATTATATTGGGGGGGGGTTTAATGCGTTAAAGTTTGTTGCTTTGGGATATTAGTTTTCTCTGTAGCTCTAATCCCCTGAGAAATCCCCTTAGGTTTCTAAATGATTCTGATTTCAGGCCTTATAGGCTTTGTTTCTGTTGCTTTTGTGTTGTAGTGCTATCAGCTTTTTTCTCTTCTTTTAGTCTCAGGATGCAGGAATCAAGACTATCACTATGCTGGATGAACAAGGGGGTGAGTTGCAGTCATTGGCAGAAACTCTTGATTTGACGTAGGATGCCAGAAAGCCCTTCCAAGTCAGCCATGTCTAAAGTTAAGCCTTGGGAGTACCTTCCCTATTAAAGATAAGAGTGATTCATTTTCTTCTTTTTTCTGATTTAAATTATATCATGTTCATTGCCTGCTCGTGGGAGCAACAATGCCCAGTTATACACCAAGTATTTGTCAGGTAGCAGGACTGTGTGTATTCGTCATATGTATGTTAGATGCTGTTATATTCTAGCATCAGTTTCAGAAATCAAGTCCTTAAACAGGTTTAGATTCAGGTAAGGTTGGAAACATTCCATTTGAGTTGGCCCTGAGCAATCTGGCCTAGATTTCATTAGACTTATGATAGCCTCCAAGTTTTGAACTTATTCAGAGAGAGAAATGCTGGGGATCCAGTCTACTCAGAGTACACTTAATTCAGTTGCAAGGGTAATCTCTAAGCCCTCATCATCTTAATATACAAATTTCTTTTTTTTTTTTTAAGATTTTATTTATTTATTTGACAGATAAAAACACAGCTAGAGAGGGAACACAAGCAGGGGGAGTGAGAGAGGGAGAAGCAGGCCTCCTGCTGAGCAGGGAGCCCTAAAGGCAGATGCTCAACCACTGAGCCACCCAGGTGCACCAACATATTTCTTTAGAACAAATCTTCCCACAGTAAGAATCCAGGTGCCACAGGATTAGTGTGTAAAAGATTGTTTTCATGTTGGATAGTATGTAGTACCTTCTGGTACTGATACAGGCACTGGGATGGTTTACTGGTAGTTTCGAAGTTGAAGTCTGCTGTTCCATATTAATAGCATCTTCTTGTTGGCACTGTGAATATAACACAAAATGTCACTTCCGCAACTTATTCTTAGAACAACTAAACCGCATAGAAGAAGGCATGGACCAAATCAATAAAGACATGAGAGAGGCAGAGAAGACTTTAACAGAACTCAACAAGTGCTGTGGCCTTTGCGTCTGCCCATGTAATAGGTGAGTTGAGAAACCAAGAGCTTTTCAAAATTAAAGTGAGAACATCCCGCCCTCCCACCTTCCAGGAAGGTCAGAAGTGTGACTGGACATAAATAAGGAACTTTGTTAGATAAATTTAAGCTGTTTTTTCTTCAGGCAGATCAAGCTTTTCATGTAAATGGGCATGTTCACCAAAAACCATGGCTTAAATTTAGTCAGTCCCTGGATCAAGCCCCAATTTCATTTTTTAATAGTACAGGAAATATAATATAGGAAATATACATGTGGATAATACAGAGGAGGATAGAATTAGTGTCTTTTCCTTTCAAACACAGAATATTAACAAAATACATATTCTGTGGTAGGCACATGAGGAATGGCCAGGGAGTAAAGGACTTGGATCCTATCTTCAAAAGACCTACCATGTGATGGGATATATGAGGAAGAATAGCAAAAAAGTAGAAAGTATATAAATCTAGTGCTCGATCATGTGTCAACTGAGGATAAGGAAACAGAGCTGATAAAATATGGTTTGGAAAAATATTACAGGGGAGAGGACTTGCAGTTGGACTCAGTGATTAGAAGGATCTGGATGAACGTGGAAGAACTAGGGAGGGCATTTCCTAATGCAAACAGAAATTATAGAGGAGTTTGACCTAACCGAGGTGCGTGATTCATATAGATGAGAAGTGGAAATTAAGACATGACTAGGCAGACTGAGGGGTAGATGGGTTGGAGTAGAGTATATAACTGCACTAGTTAGGTATTTTTTTAAGCTAGGCCTGTGATGTGAGACCTTATTGAGATTAGAAAAAAAAGTAGACGTCAAGGGAATTTATTTTAAAGTAGCTGATTGTCAAACACAAAGAAGGGAAAATCAAAGAAGCTTCTGAAAATTTGAAGTTTCTAGTAAACTAGGAGATGAAAAGTCTTCAAACTTTTTGTGTATAAGATTATGATTGACAGAAAGAGGATCATTCTTTTTGGTGACTCCTTTATGAATATTTAAATTCCCTACTTTTTGGTAAACCAAACGCCATGTTGTTGACAAATATTTTATGTATTTTGACCAGGAGGTTTGGACTGAGGCAGCTAACCATTATCTTCCCTGCCATCTGTTATTAACAAAACAACAACTTTGAACTTTCCCCTTAGTTGAAATTACAACATCTGGAAATTGACCATCCTTACTGCTGAGAGCATTCATTTGAGAAGGGCTTCATAAACATTAGTACTTGATCTAGTTGTCTCAGCTGGTATGGTAAACCAAAAGTGGAATACAAAGGTTTACATACTCTCAGCATTTTTACTTCTTAAGGCGTTAGGAAAGGAGGAACTTTTGCTGTATTGTCATACTTTTAGATAGGTGTTTTCATGTGACAGCATTCTCTGCTATCTCTGCAAGAGAAAACAGAATTAAGTTGCTTATTGGTCAACTTTGGTGTTTGTTTTGAGCATAACAAGTTAAAATTTGACAGTATTCTTCCTAGTGTTGTCTATTGGCTTTCTATTCTAAGACAATTCTGTTGACCTGTTTAGACCTTGGTTGACTCCTTAAAAGTGCATATTTAAATAATGACTTTAAATTTAAATATGACTTGTCCATCAGGATGTAGCAGATTACCTTAAGCAAACAAGTTAGAAATGCACAAGTTTATTATTTTTTTAAATCTAAACTCTTAACTATATTTTTCAAACTTGTGCTTTTCCGGTATTCTGTGTTCCCTTTTAAAAGTGCAGAGGAGAAAAATCAAATGAATTTCCCTGAGATTACATATTAGGAGAAGAGCAAGGTAGAAGAAGTCCTCCCTAGAACATAAGAGCAAAATCAGCTGAGTCAGGGGTTGATAAACAGGAAAAGCAGTGAATCCTAAGATGGTTTAGAAAGTGGGAAATGGAACTACAGAAGTATTAATTATTAATTAGAATTACTGTTTCACTTTGAATATCCTGGCCAAGCATAGGCAGGATTTTCTGGGACAGTGGTGAGAGAGAAGGTGGAGTATGGTACTGAGGCAGTTTGCAGCCTCTCACCTCAGCAAAACCCTTTTTCAGTAGGTCCAGAGAATGCACTTCTTAGCAGATGGGATCAAGGGGCTCCTATTAGAGAACAGGTGTTCCCCAAAGAGAAGAGACTGATACTCCAGTTTAAATTGTCAGATTTTAATTGCCTTCCTTGCGTCTCTCTCTTCTTTCTAACACTGACTTTTTGGCCTCTGTGGTATCCTTGTCCTCAGCTCTGTCTACTATTATTCCTGCCAATGTCTTGATCTTTCTGATTTTATCTGCTAATACAGGTTTTGGTTAGACTTATTGTATAAATGATCATAACATGAGCTTCTCAAAGGTAGACGCAAGATCGTATATGGCTAGTATTAACTCTGGTAGTAATAAAATCCCAGGTCCACAATCTCTTATCTGCCACTTAGAAATCTGAAAATCGGTGCCTGGGTGCTCAGAGGGTTAAGCCTCTGCCTTCGGCTCAGGTCATGATCTCAGGGTCCCGGGATCGATGCCCGAATCGGCTCTCTGTTCCGCAGGGAGCTTGCTTCCTCCTCTCTCTCTGCCTGCCTCTCTGCCTACTTATAATCTCTCTCTCTCTCTGTCAAATAAATACATAAATAAATTTTTAAAAAATTAAAAAGAAAATCTCTGAAAACCAAGGATTTAGGTTTGTTTTTTTTTCCCCCTATAATATGCTACAACTTACTAATTGGGCCGTAAAACATAACATGAATTGAATCTGTTCATAATCTTTATCCCACTTAGTATAAATGTTAATTTGTTTCACTAGAGAAATACTCATGGATTTAATTGATTATGTGGTACTGCTCAAATGTCTCACATCCAAGGGTTTGGATGAGATTTGTGGACCTCTATGTTAATTTAGCTCTTACTATTCTGAGCACTTTAAATTTAACAATAACCTTAATATGAGATAGACTCTTCTTATCACCATTGTACATATGCAGAAACAGAAGCACAAAGAGGTTACAGCAGAAATGGGAGAGCTGAGATTCGAAACCAGGCAGAGTCTCAGTTTTTAACTGTATAGATACATTGCTTGACTTTGGCAAGAAAAGAATGAACCTTTTTGTTGTTGCTGTTGTTAGTTGTGTTGCTATGTAGAAAATGTCTTGAGTAGATTTGTTTGTTCTTCGGGATTTTTTTTTTTTTTGGTTTGGTATTATTCATTGAAGCCAGGTCAGCAAACAAAACAGACATGGAAATAGCTCTACTTAACAGAACCCTGTATTAGAAGGGAATTTTAACTTTAGCTAATTCTTTTTAAAGGACTACCAGGATTAAACTTTAAAATTGTGAATTGGGGTCATCATCTTTGATGGTAACTTTGATAAGTTGTCATTTTAATTGTTAAACTAATTAACAAGAGTTTAAAAGGAAGCAGACTTAAAATGGGAAGTCTCAGAATAGTAAACTCACTGGTGTCCCAGTTTATTGTCAGAAAAGGTATTGGTCTGTCTAAACTTGCCTCTCTTCAGTGTGTACTTACAATATCAAACACATAGTTTGAAGACAAATTGGTATTTCTGGACTACTTATTAGAGAAATTCACAATTGGTACTACAGGTTTTCTACTATTCAAGTCTTATGTTGAGATGTAAAAATCCAGCTCTGATTGTTAAAATAAATGTTGAATTATATTTTAGTCAACATTTGAGTTTTCCTACTCATTCATCCTCATTGGCGATACAAAGATGACTCAAGGCGTAGCTCTGGTACTCTATTGTTTTACTTGTCCTTACTCATTACTTTTGGGGGTCCTGACGTGGTATCTGATACATAGTAGGCGTTCAGTAAATATTGCTGATTGAATGTCCTTAAAAATCTTGTTGGCTGATGGGGAGTTAGACATGTAAAACGATTTTTTTGTGAGTTAAATGCACATGAATATATAACAGAAATAATTAGGAGAAATCTGTAATCACCAAGAAAGAATGAAGATGTTTTATAACCTCTCCATTAGTTTTTACCTTCTCTTCATACTACTTGCATAATTTTAGGAAAGAATATCATCAGCCAGACATTCTTAAGAAAAATGAAGTGTGCTCTGTTTAAATCATTTTCCTGTTTTTCTTTTTATCTAGATTCTCAGATGTTCGTTGTTTCTGTGAACCCAGGCAGGAATTTAAATGCATTATGTTTTTAGAATTCTAAACTTGCTTTTGTTGTGTTTAACTGGCATTCACTCTTTTCTGCATTTCATTCTCTCACTTAATTAATCTCTTCCTTTCTGATCTGCTTACTAAAAATGAAGATTTAACATCAGGAGCCGAGCTCAGTAACTGATAAAGGGAACTCTGAGATGCAGCTTTGTGGCGCGGTTTGGGCTGTGAATCTGCTTTCTAAAGGTGATGCTTCCAGTGGTTTTTCTGTGCATGTGCATGGACTTTGTGAGTGGTGGAGACTGTCTTTAAAATTGTGCTGTGGTGTGTAATATAAAGTGAGTTTGTTCTGGGTACCGTATGCCAAAAGATGGACTTGACAAATGTTCTTAATTTACAATGCCACTCTTTGACTAATGATTCTGATAACTAAGTTTTTGCTAAATAACGTTAAAGATTATAAAAACATCCCTGAGGGTGGGGGGAGGGACAGGGTGGCTGGGTGATGGACATTGGGGAGGGTATGTGCTATGGTGAGTGCTGTGAATTGTGTAAAACTGATGATTCATGGACCTGTGCCCCTGAAGCAAATAATACATTATATGTAAGTAAATAAATAAATAAGTAAATAAATTTAAGTTAGTTAAAACACACACACACACACACACATACATACATACATCCCTGAAGTTTCTAAAGAAGTTTTCATTAAGGTGATCTTTGTACTGAATTGCTTTATCCTAGTTCTGATCAAAGGTAAGGGAATTCAGGCTAAATCTACCTCTCTCCGTACGACTTCCATTTCAGCCTCCTATCTTCTGTTACATCCCTGTGCCTCTCCGGTTCCAGAATCTAGATTTTTTCCTATTTAAGAATTACGTCTAATGATTTGGAGTCTCCGTAACTTTAGGCCACTTCCCAAATTGGAATTAATTTACAATCTAGTCATCTTGAATACCATTTGGAACATGGTAGGATATAAACTTAAAATGTGACTTTATCTGGTATTTTTCTTCTAGATAAGGATTTTCCCTCTTAATCTGCTCTGTAATTCCTATTATGTTCCTTGTTAGCTTGCTTGGTTTCGTGTTGAATTAATACAGAGCTAAATAATCTTAATTTTTAAATGAAAGTTAAGTCTGCCTACTGTTTAGTATAATGTTTGACTCCTTAATTTTGGATCTTTATAGGAACTGTGAAGACCATGGTTAAATGTTAGAAAATTAAGTATTTGAGTTTTCCCCTTAGTTTCTTGCCCTCCTTTTTCTTTTACCCAACACACACACTCATTGCATTTGGTATTTATTTGGTCCCTTTTCTTCCTGATAACAAAAGAATTATAGCGAATATTGGGCTTTCTTTTTGATGTTCTTATTCAGTTAATATTAATGTTGACAACCAAAACTAAATAAATTGTTAAAATTACTGTGATCATATCTTTTTTAACCTTTTAAAATTTATTTGTTTAAAGGATTTTTATTTATTTATTTGACAGAGAGAGAGATTACAAGTAGGCAGAGAGGCAGGCAGAGAGAGAGGAGGAAGCAGGCCCCGTGCTGAGCAGAGAGCCTGATGTGGGCCTCGATCCCAGGACCCTGAGATCATGACCCGAGCCGAAGGCAGAGGCTTTAATCCACTGAGTCACCCAGGCACCCAAATTTATTTATTTTTTAAGTAAGCTGGGCATGGAGCTCAACACAGAGCTTGAACTCAATATCTGGAGAGCCAGACCTGAGCTGTGGTTGAGAATCAGATGCTTACCCGACTGAACCACTCAGGCAACCTATGATCATATCTTGACACTTGTTTTCTGCTTCTACAGCAGCTTCTTGAATTATTAAGAGATATTTCAGATGCCTATTTCAAACTTTCCATTTTGGTTTTTGTTTCTTTTTTTTTTTTTTTTAAAGATTTTTATTTATTTGACAGAGAAACACAGCCATAGAGGGAACACAAGCAAGGGGAGTGAGAGAGGGAGAAGCAGGCTTCCCGCCGAGCAGGAAGCCTGATGTGGGACTCGATCCCGGGTCTCCGGGATCATGACCTGAGCCGAAGGCAGTTGCTTAACCAACTGAGCCACCCAGGTGCCCCGAGTTTCTTTGTTTTTTTAAAGATTTTATTTATTTGAGAGAGAGAAACAAAGCACACACACGAGCAGTGGGAGGGGCAGAGGGAAGAAGCAGACTTCCCACTGAGCAGCGAGCCTGATGTTGGGCTCAATGCCAGGACCTTGGACCTTGGGATCATGACCTGAGCCGAAGGCAGACCATTAACTGACTGAGCCACCTAGACACCCTCAAACTTGCCATTTTTGAATGAGATATTTATGTGAGAAAAAATGGTAATGATTATTAGACTCCTCAGAGCTGACAGGGTAAATCTGACTTTCCAGGTGGCGTTCTTAACAAATTTAACCGACTGAGCTACCCAGGCATCTCCAAAGGGTCTTAAATGCTTTAAAGGTAATATTTGCCAAACCTGACTGATCCAAATAGTGGAAGTTTGCTTAAGGTTCTACAGCAATAGAATGACAGGTCTAATATTGGGATTCAGGATTCAGGTTAATATATTACAAATTTTTTAAAAAAAGAAAAAATCCTGGTGTGTACTTTTGCTTTGTCCAGATTAATTTCTCAGTGTCCCAATATATAGAAATATAAATAGACTACTGGAGTAACTAAAATACTCTTTCTGCAAGAGATCGGAAGTCGCTTAGACAGTGTTTCTCTTCCCTGGCTGGGAAGCTAAATGAGCTTTTGTATTTAAATAAAGCAATAATAACAAAAGATTCCTGGGCTCTACCCCATAGATACTAAAACAGAATTTTTAGCGTGTAACTTACACATCTGTGTGTTCAAAGGCCTCCAGGTTGCCCTGTGCTCAGTCAGGTTTGGGAAATATTACCTTTAAAGAGTTCAAGATTCTTTGGGGATGACTGGTTGGCTTAGTTAGTTAAGCATCTGCGTTTGGCTCAGGTCATGATCCCAGGGTCCTGGGATCAAGTTCTGCACTGGGTTCTTTGCTCAGCAGGGAGCCTGCTTCTCCCTCTGCCTGCCACTCCCCCTGCTGTGCTCTCTCGCTCTCCCTCTCTCTCTGACGAAGCAATAAAATCTTTAAAAAAAACAAACAAACATTTAAGACCCTTTGAAGATTAAACAAGATTAAAACCATCATCATCATCATATAAGATGGGCAGCTGCTTGACAATTCCTTAAAAACAGGTAACTTTTAAGGGTATTTCTTCTTGGTGGGACAAACTCCAAGTTGGTAGCAAGCGGCAGGGTGAACTGAAAGACCTTACCTGAAGTGCGCATGCTGAACGAGACAGGGAGTAGTCATGTGGATGAAGATAGAAAGTGAGCACCGTTTAAAGGTCACCTTTTCATAAACATGCAGAACATGTCAACTGCATGAGAAAAGTGCAGTTTTTTTTCCCCAACTCATTTGAAAGTAAACATGAAAACCCAGGGCGCCTGGGTGGCTCAGTTGATTAGCTCAGGTCATGATCCTGGAGTCCTGAGTTGGGCTCTCTGCTCAGTGGGGAGTCTGCTTCTCCCTCTGATCTTTCCCCTCTCAGGTTTTCTCTCTCTCTCTCTCTCATTCTCTCTCTCTCTCTCTCTCAAATAAAATCTTTAAGAAAAAAATGGCAACCCAATGCAAAGCCGTAAAAATAAAAACTCAAAGTCAGCTTTTTATGCCTTTTCCCCTTAATACTAGAAGAATATCTCTTAGGATCCAGTTCTCATAAAAGGAGGATTTGATGACCATTCTGAGTCTTTGTTTACAACAGAGACCATGCTTTCATTGGAGCTCATTCATAATATCATATTAAAACAATTCATTTGCAGGGCGCCTGGGCGGCTCAGTTGGTTAAGCGACTGCCTTCGGCTCAGGTCATGATCTCAGAGACCCCGATCGATCCTCGCATCAGGCTCCCTGCTTGGCGGGAAGCCTGCTTCTCCCTCTCTCACTCCCCCTGCTTGTGTTCCCTCTCTGGCTGTGTTTCTCTCTGTCAGATAAATAAAATCTTAAAAAAAAAAGTAAAGTAAAAATTAAAATTGTGAGTGAAAAGTATACTTAGCCAAATAATCAGTAAAGTTTTGTGTTATGTTTTTTTTGTAACAGTCATTTAAAAGTCACTTTACAAGGCTTTTTCTCTTGCCATTATTACCAGTTTCAGTAGTGAATCTCTAGATAAAATTCTGGCTTTGACTATATCAGTTACATCTACAGTATATACTTTTATTTTTAAGAGACCTGGATTTAGGGGTGCCTGGGTGGCTCAGTTGGTTGGGCGACTGCCTTCGGCTCAGGTCATGATCCCGGAGACCCGGGATCGAGCCCCACATTGGGCTGCCTGCTCGGTGGGATGCCTGCTTCTCCCTCTCTCAGTCCCTCTGCTTGTGTTCCTTCTCTAGCTGTGTTTCTCTCTGTCAAATAAATAAAATCTTTTTTTTTTTTT
>PITA01006714.1:0-97647 GCA_004023965.1 Spilogale gracilis
TTTTTTTTAAAGATTTTATTTATTTATTTGACAGAGAGAAACACAGCCAGAGAGGGAACACAAGCAGGGGGAGTGAGAAAGGGAGAAGCAGGTTTCCCGCCGAGCAGGGAGCCCGATGTGGGGCTCGATCCCGGGTCTCCGGGATCATGACCTGAGCCGAAGGCAGACACTAAACCAACTGAGCCACCCAGGCGCCCCTGAAATGGTATTTCTTAAATCAGAATTTTATACACAAAATAAAGGTAGGCAGCTTCTGACATGGCTCCCAGTGTTGTCCATTTCCTGCTATTCATGCACTTGTCATTCCATATCCTTGAGTGTAAACTGGACCTAATAATTTGTTTCCAATGAGCAGAATAATGGTCGAAGTGATGAGATGTCACTTCTGAGGTTAGGTTACAGGAGTCTGTGATGTCCATCCTGGGAACCCTCTCGACTGCCTTCTCAGCTGGCATGCTCTGACGAAGTACGGGGCCATCCTGGTGAGGTCCATGTGGCAAGGAACTTAAGGAAACTCTGGCCAAAAGCCATTAAGAAATAGAGGCCCTCAGTTCACAAACCCAAGAGAAACTGAATTCTATCAATGATCAACCATTTCAGGAAGCTCAGAAACAAATCCTTTTTTTAAGAAAAGTATTTTATTTATTTATTTATTTGACAGAGAGAAATCACATATTGGCAGAGAGGCAGGCAGAGAGAGAGGAGGAAGCAGGGTGCCCGCGGAGCAGAGAGCCCGATGCGGGACTCAATCCCAGGACCCTGAGATCATGACTTGAGCCGAAGGCAGAGGCTTTAACCCACTGAGCCACCCAGGCGCCCCAGAAACAGATCCTTTCAAATTGAGCCTTGACAGGACCACAGCCTCAGCCAAAACCTTGATTATAGCCTTATAAGAGACCCCGAAGCAGAGGACCCAGATTAAGTGACTCACATAAATTATAATATAAATATGAAGGTTATTTTAAACCACTTTCTTTTGGGATAATTTGCTATAGAATCAGTATATAAATAATACAGTAACTTCACTTGAATTATAGATTTGAAACTTAAGAGTATAAAACTTTAAATATGATTTTTCACTCTTCAGAATGAAGTTCATTTTAAATGACTTTAAAAGCAGAATTATACATTTTTCCTCTTTTAGCTAGTTCAGAAGAGTGAAAGCTGATGGAAAAAAAAGTATGTTTTCAATACATGTTTTAAAGTAGCCAGCATCTAAGAAAAAAAATTATAATGTTTAATTCATATTAATTATAAAAACAGCATGTTAAGCCAAGGCATTGTTCATTGCTACTTCTCAAAATAAGTCAACTTAAAATGCAAAAACCTTAAATTTCTAAATAACTTTCTCTCAGAGAAGGAGAATAATAACACAGAATATGTGAACAACAATGAGGAAAATGTTGAGCTGGTGCATCTTCATAGTATGCTGCAGCTTATTCTCAACTTAACACAATCTTGTATTTTTAATCTATCCGATTCCCCTTTATATGTATATTATTGTCTTCTATGCTTATTTCTTAACTTTCCTGTTGTTTTTCTATTTCCTTCTACTTTGGGGAGGCAAATGAAGTGAATAAAAGAAAATAGGAAAACAAATATTTCAAGATTTACAGACAGCATTTTAGCTGCCTGTTCCCCAGTGAAAATTTCCTAATATCTGAACTTTGTTTTTTCCCCACTCATATCTTAAAATAGTGAAAAAGCACATACATTGGTTCCACAAATGCTGGACTTGTATAATAAATGAACTTAGGCAAAATGTATGAATTTCAAACACTTGTAAGAAGTATACACTTGTATGAAAACTTCCTTGTATGAAAACTTCACGTGAAATAACTTTCAATCATGAGCTACCGTCTACATATTAAAGATGTACAAACTTGTTGAAAAAATGTTAGGCCCCTCGGGGCCCCTGGGTGGCTCAGTTGGTTAAGCGACTGCCTTCGGCTCAGGTCATGATCCTGGAGACCCAGGATGGAGCCCCACATCGGGCTCTCTGCTCAGCCGGAAGCCTGCTTCTCCCTCTCTCATTCCCCCTGCTTGTGTTCCCTCTCTAGCTGTGTTTCTCTCTGTTAAATAAATAAATAAATAATCTTAAGAAAAAATGTTAGGCCCCTCAAGGCAAACTTCTTAGCCAGCAGAGATAATTTTAAAAAGTATGACAGTATTGAAATATAGGCTGAAGGGATGCCTGGGTGGCTCAGTTGTTGGGCATCTGCCTTCGGCTCAGGTCGTGATCCCGGGGCGTGGGATGGAGCACCACGTCGGGCTCCTTGCTGGGCGGGAAGCCTGCTTCTCCCTCTCTCACTCCCCCTGCTTGTGTTCTCTCTCTGGCTATGTTTCTCTCTGTCAAATAAATAAAATCTTTAAAAAGAAAAAAAAAGAAATACAGGTTGAAAACAGAAAAGGTCAGATGGTCTGTTAACAGATTATTAACAGCATTGCAAACAGGCTCTGTTACGGTAAAAATTAAGGTTCACTTGACGCGTCTGGGTGGCTCAGTCTGTTAAGCATCCAACTATTGACTTCTGCTCAGGTCATGATCTCAGGGTGCCAAGACTGAGCCCCGTGTCGAGCTCCAAGCACAGCAGGGAGTCGGCTTCAGGTTCTCTCTCCCTCACCTTCCATCCCTCCCTCCACCCAAACACTCTTTCTATGATAAATAAATAAATCTTTCAAAAAAAATTTAATGTTCCCACTTGTAGAAAAAACACAGGACACAGACTGTTTGACTAGTATTTGATGCAGGTAGAAATATGGTGTCAATTATGGTTGTTAGCAAAGAACAGGCAAAAAGCACCAATACTAAGCATAAAATTAAGTGTTTCTTGGGATATAATAAAAAAAATCCAAGATTTATTAAGTAAGGAAAAGTAAAAATTAATTATATGATAAACATATTCTGCTACCTTAAACGTTTTGCTTTGTTAATCTGTTATTCACATTATACATAGTAAGTCAACTGATAGGTATATTTTATTTAATTAATTTATTTTTTAAGATTTTATTTATGTATTTGACAGAGAGAAACACAGCCAGAGAGGGAACACAAGCAGGGGGAGTGAGAGAAGGAGATATAGGCTTCCCATCGAGCAGGGAGCCTGACATGGGGCTTGATCCCAGGACTCTGAGCCGAAGGCAGACGCTTAACAACTCAGCCACTTAGGTACCCAGATAGGTATATTTTAATAAATACATGTGAAAAATTTAAACGTGAACATGAGTGTTTAATTCCTGATATATCAGGTAAATTCAGAATTTTGTCGGAAAGTAATAACAAAAGTTTCTTTCTTACAAAGAAACATGTAAACCAAAGCTGTTTCAAATTTTAAATAAACTAAGACAAAATTCTAAAGTATAGTCAAAAGACATTTTTTTCATTTTGGAATAGATTTTCAAATCTACTGAGAATAAAAAATCCAACCTGAAGTAAGGCTAATAGGTGCTTTGACCACCAGGTGGCAGCTGTTAGCTTTACATGTAGAGTCTGAAAACAGGCTAGAGATCTAGAGGCTTCTGACTCATAACTTTAAAAATAACAATGTAATAAAATGGATTTAATTATTAAGTCATGAATATAGGGAGCAGTATTTTATATATTATTTTACTTAAGTTTAATTAACATATAGTATTTCATTAGTTTCAGATGTACCTTAGTTATTCATCAGTTGCATTATTAAACCTAGTTCTCATTAAATCACGTGCCCTTAATGCCCATCACCCAGTTACCCCATCCCTCCAGCCCTGACACCCAGCAACCCTCAGTTTGTTTCCTAGAGTGAACAGTCTCGGAATAGTATTTTTCAAAGTGAAAATAGAATATTAATTTTCCTACACAGCACCATCAAAGTGTTTTAGAAAATTTTCAGCTTGCAATGAATAGTGATTTAATTTGCCTTCTTTCTATTTGACTAGCATGGGAGGACTGCTGGTGTAGATTCATCTTGACTGGATCCTGAAAGGACATGTTTCTCTGCTTGCCCAAGTATATATTGGTAAGAAGGGGAAAGAGAGACATACTCATAAGGTTTTAAAGTCTGTTTGACTGTTTTTATTCTCAGAGTTGAGAGATACTTTGTCTTTAAAATTTTGAGCTTTACTTGTTCTATGGTTCACTCTTATAATTTTCCAATATTATCAGATGAGGTAAAAATTTTGACAGTGACACGAGTACTGAATATATAAAGTTACCTAATCATAAGGTACAATACTACTGCTTTTGCAACAGTATAAGCAAAAGTTTTTTCATTAAGATAGAAAATTACAACATAGAAAAACATTTCAACTGCTCAACTTTACCTATCCAGTGCTTGGGTTACCTACTGACCCACAAGGATGTTTTGTTCATGTTCACTTAAAAGTTTCACCCTTATTTAAAGGTTATATTCTTTGAGGTAGATAGACATCATCATTGCTTGACCAAAACCTATTCCCCACTCTTCTGGAAAGTCACCCTGATGTATGTATGTCCCTTCACTACCCTCAGATATAACTCCACTCAGGTATCAATAGTTGTGACTATTTGAGTCACAACTAACAAAATACTGTATTCCCCTAGCCACATAGTAAGTGGTTTAAAAATAGCCCAGTGATGCAGAAATTCATATATTAAATATTTTACTTTCGTAGAGCCTAACTGTTAAGAAGTCATGATATATCTAGTTCATCTTTGGGAATAAGGGGGAATATTTAACAGTTCTTTGAAATCAAAAGTGAAAGACAAAGGCAAAGAGCTATTTGAATTAGAAGTCTAAAGGTAACTTAATATAAGTGTAGAAATCCAACATGAGTAACTGGAATAATAAGAATGAAAACACTGCAGAACTTTGTGAATGGGGCCACTGTTTCCTCTGCCCATTAAAATGAATACTGGGACAGAAAGAAGGCATTTAGATTAAAATGCTCATCATGATGCCAAATTAGTAAAATTAATAAATCAACATTATATTTATTTCCCAAAGAAGCAAACATACCTACCTTTGCTCATCATCTGGCCTCTTGATCAAATTGAAAAGTATATGGAGGAGCTGATCTCTTTCTTTAGGCTCAGGATGCAGGCATGCGGTACACAATATGAGGGGGATCAACTCCTAAAGAAATATGAAGGTAGAAAAATTCAAAGTAAAAATGCGCTGCAGAATATTTTTTCCCCCAGAGTATTCTTAAATGGACATTTAAAATGAAATAAACCTCAACATACAAAAGAGCAAATTCTAATTTTGTAAAATAAGTAATTCAAGAGAAAACACAAACATATTTATGTGTTGGTTGTAGAGAAGGTATGAATCACAACGTAATAAAGTTACTAAAGATTCAACTAACCTTATTTCCTTATCTAGTCCTTTCTAATGTCTATTAGCTTTTGCACTAAATAATACTGTTACTTTAAGGTGATACAGTAATTTTAATTTTGAAAGTTTTTTAAAAAAATACTTGCAGAAGCTAACTGTATTTTAAAATTCAGAGCTAACAGAAAATCAAGACAACTCATCCCACCTCCACAAATACAATATCATGCCTTAAGATTACCTATAATTAGTAATTTTGTATCCTCTCCACTTAACCCCATGGCTAATTAAAAAGAAAACCATTTCCATGGGTGCTGAATGCTCTCACCACTGCTGTAGAAGTATTAGTAGAAATGTTTTATGTTCAAACGGAAATTTTAGTAATATCTTATTTGTTGCACATTCAATATGCAGAGGTAATTTCACTATTTTGTAGGAAAGTAATAACAAAAGTTTATCTCTCTCTCCTAAAGAAATATGTAAATCAAAGTTGTTTCAACTAAGACAAAATTGTAAAATACATTCAAAAGATATTAATGTTTTTCATTTTAAAATAGATTTTCAAATCTAATGAGAATAAAAGTCCAAAAGTGTTAAATATTTTTGGAAGAAAATTTCCTAAATTGTAAAAAATAATATTTTTCAGTTATTTTAAGGAAATCAGTGTGATGTAACAAGAACAGAATGATTACTCCCACCATTTTTTTTTCCCATCTATCTTCCTACCCACCAAAAAGTGCTAGTAGATTTAAAGCAGAAACTGATCAGGGTGCCTGGGTGATCAGTGGGTTAAGCGTCTGCCTTTGGTTCAGGTCATGATCTTGGGGTCCCGGAATGGAGCTCAGCATCAGGCTTCCTCCTTGGCAGGGAGCCAACTTTTCCCTCTCCTTCTATCTCTCCACCACACTCGTGTGCTCTCTCAAATAAATAAATAAAGTCTTTAAAAAAATAAAAAAGGAACTGATCAATATGTAATAAGGTACAATATCCTGTAGAAAAGTCTACACTGTAGAAGTATCTTCCCATTTTGAAGATGCTCCTTTAGAAAAGGATGATACAATTTTTAGCGGAGTTGAAACTATAGCTTAAAGGAGTGACTACAAGTCCCTTTCCATTATTTCTAAAGTCTTTATGTATTATTTTAAAATTAACCTGGTACAAATCTTTAATTGAAAGTACAAAGATATAGATAAGAGCTAAGAATAAATCTAGAAGTAAAAACAAATTTAAAACATTTATTCTGTCATCTTTGTATCTGGGCATCTCTGTAGGTTTTACATGAGGGAGCAAATGAAAAGCAAAACTAATAAAAAGTAATTACAGAAAATAATTTTGCACTGGGAATGGAAGACAAAGTGTAGATCCTGTATTGTTAAGTAATGTTTTTACCAGAGATTGAATATGATGCTTGATGGATTAGTCTTGATTTTGTAGGAGAAAAATAAACAATCTTTTATGAAATACTAGAGTAGGAGATCATTAATAACAAGGACTATCCTAATCCTTAGAGGATTCCATGTGGATTACTAAGAGCCAATGATACTCATGAGACTGCTTTTGACATTGCATCAGCATACCCCACTGAGGGGAGAACGTCAATGATGAAAAAGCAGTTATTCTAGAAGACATTAACAAAAGGAGAAAAAAAAATTTCATATTAATGCATGAAAATCAAGAAAGACGTTAAATATCTTATCCGTATTTTCCCGTCATGTCAGATCCTTCTTTCCTGAGTTTTCTTGCTTCCTACTCAACTTTCTTCCTGTTTCTATTGTCTCTACATATGAACTCTTCCATTCTCTTCCTATTGTATTACTCTTTAAAGTTTTGCAATGTGATATTCACTATAACTGCAAATATATACATACACACTGTTGAAAATATAAATTATTTAGCTTTTTTATCTGAAAAACAAGCATAGCAAAATAATAGTTACAATTTATTCTTTAAGCCTTTCTTTTCTTTTTTTACATCATGAGACTTAGTGATCCTTAATCTGAGGACACTTATATCCTACAAAGAATCTTTTAACTGAAATATGGCTGTAGATGTGCCAAATTGAAAACCTAGTGAAAATCACAAACTTAGCTCTGGATTTTAGTTTCTTCAAGGAAAACATAAAAAGAATTAAGATCAGAACAGAAATGGGAAATATTTCATATACAGTTTGCAATTTCCTTCCCTATTGCTAATGTACAATCATTAATTTTTCTTTCTGAGATCAAGTTGGCCTCACGAAGCCTTAGCCTTTCCCAAAACACTTCTCAACATGGCAGCTATTACCAACCAATCCGAACTGGCACATGGCAAGAAAACCTGTCACTTCTTGTACTCTTAGACTCTAAAATTCTATGAATTTAGGAACTTGAAGGAAAATACTTTTCAGTTTTCTGAATCACAGTAACAAGTTATACTGCCATTTGCTTTTATTTCTTGCTGGCAAAATTAACAAGGTATGGGAAGTCATTGCCAATCATTTTTAGATGTTTCATGCCAAGAAGAATTGAATACATCTTGGCACATTAATGGCTCTGTTATAACTCAATGTATAAGGTAGGTCAGTCTCTTCCTCTTAAAGAACTACAGAGCTGAGAAGAGGCCCAGAAAGTGATGGCAGAAAAAAGTGGAAAGAGTAGTTTGTTTCTCACAGGATCAGCAAGGATTTTAATTGCTAAGTTATGACTGGCTCCAAATATCTTATTTGTTCACAAGTTCTACTTGTACAAATTCATTCATTTATTCAAAAGTTCTATTTGTACCACCCTTGAAATAAAGAATTCTGTACATATGTATCTTTTGTTGTATATTCACATTTATTTACTGTGAATTCTTCTCCGTTAAGCCTCTCAAGTATTAATATATCAAACATCAGAATTTGTTAAGTCTGTATTTACCATTTTCACACTATTCATAAAGTTACAGATATGAATCAATATTCTCTCTTTGGTATCATCTCTCCAATGAAGAGGGTCTAATGTTTTAAAAACTTCCCTTATAATTCTAGAATGAAACATTTAAAAAGTGGTAGCTAAATTTCCTTCAGGAGGCAAAGTGGTAACATTTTTTCCCCCCAAAGGTGATAATGGTTTAAAATGACTTTAAATGATTACATACAAAAATGTATTGAGAATAGGAAAGCAATGTCAGACATCTAAAGCTTAAGAATTTTTCCACATGGGGCACCTGGGTGGCTTAATGGGTTAAGCATCTACCTTAGGCTCAGGTCATGATCCCGAGGTCCTGGGATTGAGCCCATCATCGGGCTCCCTGCTCAGTGCAAAGCCTGCTTCTCCCTCTCCCCCACCCCTGCTTATGCTCTCTCTACTCTCTTGCCTTCAAATAATAATTTAAAAAAAAAAAAGAATTTTTCACATGAAAAGATCCTTAAGCAAATCAGATTTAATATTGCAGGTTGATTAATAGCCATGGTAAGAAAATACCTATGGCTTTGGTCACACTATATTCAAAAGGTAGTGGCCCCCCACCCACACACACACAAAAGTTACTATGCCCGTATTTCAAGGCAACAGAAACCTTAAATATTTTATTTAAAACATATAACTGATAGTACTCAATAAATGTGTATTGAAGTGAAGTATAAAACAGATGTCCTAATCACTAGAGAGGAAATCAGTGCAGTAATCCTACTGCAGGAGGTATTTCATTACTTTATTGTCACTTTGGAAAAGGTAAGACCTTTAGAATTCAATAATCTAAAAGGTTTAGTAATTTACATGTTACTCAAGTAAAAGACTTTTACAATTTTAATAACAAAGCTAGTTCTCTCTATATAAAGGATCTCCCACCTCTCAAATCTTAGGTTACCAAAGGGATTTTGTATGGCATTAAATAGTTCAGTTTTACAACTAAAACAAAATAACTTCTAATAATAATAAATCACTTTAGAGGTACAAAATGTCTTTAGAGAATTTTACACTTGATTTTATGAGTATTTTTACTTAATTTTCTTGGTCTTGACAAAGATTAGTGTGTTTAGACTACAAAAAAGGGGACGAGGGGAGAGGAAGCACCTAAAAAGGATCTAAAGTAATCCGAGGGATTAGATGTTGGGTGGGGGAAACAAGGCAAATTTTAACATTAAAAAAAGCCTGGAAATGTTGATAAGACAATGGCTTTAAGATCCAAAAGAATTCTACAACAGAAAAGGAAGCATTACACTTAGATCAGATGCCAAGGAGGAGATGTTTGAGTGCTTCAGATCAAGAAGAAAAATTCTACAGTTCCAGAAAGGTAACATATTAGTCCAGTAAATTACAGTTCACTGCTTGCCCTCATTTTTCCACTAAAGTATTTCCTATAAGTCAAGCTTCATTTAAAAATTTTAGGTAGCTCCTATCTTAAAATTTTCCATTTGGTCTTTTCCCTTAAGCAATACCAAGTTACAATTTAAATTCAAGTAATGATAAGTGTACACCCTCTGATTGAGATTTTTAGTTGAAACCTGTCAGGGTGTGGACAGTAATACATTTAAAAAAGTAAGAGGGGCGCCTGGCTGGCTCAGCTCGTAGAGCATGAGACTCTTGATCTCTGGGTTCTCAGTTCAAGCCCCATGATAGGCATAGAGCTTACTTAAAAAAGGATAAAAAGAAATACAGAAAGGGAGGAAGGAAGGAGGGAAGGAATGACATTACAAAGACTTACATAAGAAAAAAAAAGGATTACTCACCTCTGGAAAAGTTCTATACTTCAAGGGCTCCTAAAGCATCTATTCTCAGAATTATTATCTAAGGCTTATTATTATCTACCTTAGAATTATTCCTAAGGTTCAACCTTCAGGAAGTCTAATTAAAATACCTGAATGACTTCAAAACCCCGTTACTGCTGGGGCACCAGGGCTCAGCTAGTTAAGCATATGCCTTCAGCTCAGGTCATGATCTCAGGGTCCTGAGACCAAGCCCCTCATCAGGCTCCCTGCCCGTTCAGCAGAGAGTCTACTTCTTACCCACCTCTCCAAAATAAATCTTAAAAAAAAAAACAAACACAAACAAATTGGTACTGCTAAAAAGCATGTGATTTACTTCCAAAATTAACATACACAATACAAACTTTAAATAGATAAAAGGAGATGGACAAATCTTATCTACTTCACCACACTATCTATTTTACTTATCTACTATTATTTTATATAACTCTTGAAGGGTTTCAGAATAAGTCTTCCCAAAATATGCCATTTTGGCATATGGACTATTGTTGAGCAGAGGCAATCAAGATCCAATAGACCCAAGAAAAACTTTCATTTCTTCGTTAAACTACCAAAAAGAATTTAGATAGGGGGCCTGGCCCAAAGAGCTACTTTCAAGAAATAGGTATTTTATCTGAATGACTTATCTATATGAGAGGACAAACACCTAATTACCAAATATCTGCTCTTCTTATTGTTCTATGAATCACCCTCTTCCCTTTTCTTAGACCATTAGCTCAAGATGGCTTATAAGCCTAACTGCCTAGCTTGTCCTTGAGTCTTATATTGCTACGGGGCCCCCACATATATAGGTAATTGAATTTATTTTTCTCCAATGAATCTGTCCTATGTTAATTTCATTATTAGACTAGCTAAAGAACGTAGAAGGGTAGAAGTAAAACCTTTTCCTCCCCACCACTCTCATATAGTTATAATTACCTGGGCTATTCCCACTCATAAGTTAAAAACTACATCGTGGAGCAAACATGAATGCAATATAAAAGAGCAAAGTTTGGTTTCTCAGAAGATGGGCAGATCTTTAAAGATCCTACAACATTTAAAACTTTTAGGGAGGGGTACCAGGGTGGCTCAGTCAATTAAACATCAGATTCTTGGTTTCAGCTTGGGTCCTAGTCTCAGGATCAAGCCCCTCAACAAGCTCTGTGCTCAGTGTGGAGTCTGCTGAGATTATCTCCCTCTCTCTCCTCCTCCCTCTCTTCCTCCCCCTGCTCATGTGGCACTCTCACTCTCTCAAAAATAAATGCATACAAAATTTTTAAAAACTTTTAGGGAATTGGTTTTCTCCTTTGCCTCTTTTTTCCCCCCAGCTTTAATGAGACATATTTTATATATCATAAAAATTCAAGTGTACATTCAGTGGTTTCTAGTATCTTCAGAGTTGTGTAACTATCATCAATCTAATTTTGGAACAATTTCAGCATCTCAGAAAGCAAGCTTGGACTCATTCCCCATTTCCACTTGCTCATCCCCATTCCAGGCCCAGACTTCTCCTTTGCTTTTCCGAGTCAGCTTTCCTTGGCATAGAATGAAAATAAAAATTAAATTTAGATGCATTATTTAAAAATGCTTTTAGAAGTAATCTCTTATGAAATCTTATTTTTAAATTATAGAGTCTTCCCTTCAAACACATTTAAAGCAAAGACTGTGAAAAACCAACTTCTTTAGCCTATATACAAACATTTATTCTGTAATTTGGTTTGAAAGACTCAAGTTCTTCAATGAATCCATTAAGATAAACTACTACATAAGCCACAAATAGAAAATTTGTTCATGATTTTTCCCTCCCCAAATCAACAGGCAAGTAAGTCTTTTAAAATACTTTTTTAAAAATATTACCATTACTTAACAGTACATAGGAGAAATTTTTTTTCACTTTTATTATCTCTGAAATTGGGGTGCACCTTATAATGGAGAACATTATAATTTCATTGGACTTCTTTTTTAAAGGTGCATAAGTGTTACTATTAATGGCATCTTAGATTTGAAATATTATGGTATATTAAATTTTTTAAAATGCAGTAATTGTGACCTAAAGATTGAATGAGGTTATTTTTCTTCTAAAAACCAAAACAAGTAACGTTAAATTAACATCTATATTCACTGTGCAATAGCTTTAATTAAAATTTTATGTCACTCCCTTTAAAACAATGGGTCAAAAAACAATTAAATGGAACATGAAGAGCATTCTTTTCCTTTTTATTGTTTATTTAGGCATACCTTGTTGTTTAAAAATATTTATAAAATTATGTTTGATACTGTCTTCTATTTTAACTTTTAATAAGTGGTAAAGGCAATACTGGTAGGTCAAACTTTCATTTTAATTATATATATATAATTGTATACTAGCATATCACATAAAATGTCTTAGTGTAGCCAATAAAATTTGAAAAACACTAATTTAAAACGTGTTTAAAAAACCATAAAAAAGGGGCGCCTGGGTGGCTCAGTTGGTTAAGCAACTGCCTTCGGCTCAGGTCATGATCCTGGAGACCTGGGATCAAGTCCCACATCAGGATTCCTGCTCGGCGGGAAGCCTGCTTCTCCCTCTCAGTCCCTCTGCCTGTGTTCCCTCTCTAGCTGTGTTTCTCTCTGTCAAATAAATAAATAAAAATCTTAAAAACAAAACAAAACAAAAAAAACCATAAAAAGACTAGGTATTATGCAGCCTTAGGAACATGAAAGTTCTTTATATACTGAGATGGAGAGATACAAAAATATAATGTTACATGGGAAAAAAAGCAAAGTAAAGAATAGTACATAGAAGTGTAGTACCATTTGTGTAAGTAATGGAAGAAAGATCATATATTTGAGTTTGCTTACATGCATAAAATATTTCTGAAAATATACAGTGCAGTTCTATAGTATTTGGAGGCTTCAATACCCTAGTTTCAATAATGTATAAGCAACTAAACAGATCAGTAAGGAAACAGAGGGCCTGAACATTATAAAATAATCTAAACCTAATAGATATATATAAAACACCCTGACAACAGCAAAAGATAATATTTTTCTCAAGTGCACATGAAACATTCTCAAGAATAGACCAGACGTTAGGCCAGACAATTCTCAGTTAGTGTTAAAACTATAGACCAATATAATCTTATGAATTCTTAGATGCAAAAATGTGCAAAAAAATCTAACACCAAATCCAATAGCACATTAAAAGGATTATACACTGAGACCAAGTGGGATTTATCCCAGGCATGTATGGCGGTTCAATATATGAAAAATCAGTAACATATTATACTGCATCAATGGAACGAAGGAAAAATAACTATCATCTCAATCGATGCAGGAAAAGCATCTGACAGAATTCAACATCCTTTCATGATAAAAACACTGCAAACTACGCATAGAAGAAAACTTCCTTAGTATGATAAAAGGCACTTATAAAAAATCCATACCCAGTATCATACTCAATGGTAAAACTGAAAGCTTTCCCCATAAAATCAAGAACAAGACAAAAATATCTGCTTTCTCAAAACATTGCTATTCAACATTGTACTATAAGTCCTAGCTAGAGAAATTAAGCAAGAGAAGGTAATAAAAGCCATCCAAAATTGGAAAAGGAAGAAGCAAAACTCTATTTGCAGATGTTATGCCAGATAAAGATAATCCCATTAGAATCCACAAAAAACTACTAGAACTAATAAACTAATTTAGCAAAGTTGCAAGGTAAGAGATTACCACACAAATAATCAGTTTTGTTTCTATAAATCAGCAATGAACAATCTGAAAGGAAATTAAGGGGAAAATTCCATTTGCAATACCATCCAAAACAATGAAATACCTAAGAATAAATTAAAACAAGGAAGTGAAGGAAAAAAAGTAACAAAAGGGGAACCTACGTGGCTCAGTTGGTTATACATCAGACTCTTGGTTTGGGCTCAGGCTGTGATCTCATGCATCAAGGGATCGAACCCAGTGTTAGGCTCTGTGCTTAGCAAGGAGTCTGCCTGAAAGATTCTCTCCCTTTGCCCCTCTTCCCACCCATGCATGCACCCTTTCTCTAAAATAAATAAATAAACCTCTAAAAAAACTAAAATAAAGGAAGTGAAGGGGTTCCTTCACTTCAAAAACTACAAAACACTGCTGAAAAAAATTAAAGACAAATAAATGAAAAGAATCCCATGTTCACGAATTTTAAGAATTACTGACATGTGAATGGCAGTACTTGTTGGGTGCCTGGGTGGCTCTGTTGGTTAAGCATCTGCCTTCAAGCTCCAGTCAGGCTCTTATCAGGAAGTCTGGGGATTGAGCTCCACATTAGGCTCCCTACTCAATGGGGAGTCTGTTTCTCCCTCAGTCCCTCATCTCCTCTCTCACTCTTCAAATAAATAAAATCTTTAAAAAAATAAAATAAAAAGAATGGCATTACTCCCTAATGTGATCTATAAAATTTAAGGCAATTCCTATCAAAATTCCAATGATGTTTACTGCAGAATGAAAGTGGAATATCAAATTCCTATGGAATTGCAAGGGGCCTTGAAAAGGTAAACAATACTGAAAAAGGAAAAAATAATTTGAGAATTCATACCTCCTGATTTTATAACTTAGTACAATGCTACAGTAATCAAAATAGTGTGGTTGGCACAGGCATAGGCATAAACATAAAGACCAGTAGAAGAGAACTGACAGTCTACAAATAAATCCGAACATCTGCAGACAACTGATTTTTGACAAAGGTGCCATGACTATTCAATGGGGAAACATTTCAACAAATTGTGCTGGGACAACTGGACAATCACATGAAAAGAATAAAACTAGACCCCTGCCTTACTCCATATACAAATACAAAATGGATTAATGATCTAAATATAAGAGTTAAAGCTATAAAACTATTAGGAGGAGGTATAGGGGATAAATCTTGGCCTCAGATTTGGCAAGAGATTCTTAGATTTGACACCAAAAATACATGCAACAAAAGAAAAACATTTAAATGTCCATCAAAGGACACTATAAAAAATGTGAAATGACAAACTCCCAAATGGAAGGAAATATTTGCAAATCATATATAAAATAAGGGTTTAATATCCAGAATTGTAAGAACTCTTACAACTCAAAAACAAAGACAAACTAATTAAAAAACGGGCAAAGGATTTAACAGAATATACCAGAAACTAATGACATTTATCGCATGTGAAATGGTGGTTCAGGGACAGGGGAAGAGTTTTTTCTTGTTTATCTCTTTTTGTATTTAAAAAGAAGTTAAACCATGTAAATATGTTACTTAATCAAAACCTTAAATCATGTTTCTAATGATTTATTTATATAACCAGCTAGGATAGTACTATGACCAGTTTACTGAAGGACATTTTGATTATATTTACATATTAATAAAAAGGCTTATCCTGATAAAAAGAGTATATAAACCTTGAGAAATAAGAAAAAATCTAAATATTAATCCTTTAATCATAAGACCTTTTTAGAAATACTTATTTAAAGAATTAAGGTGAAATATTAAATAAAAATTAATCTATATCAAAGCATGAAATGAAATAAAAGTTTTGTCCTTTCATGCCCTAGGATTGGTTTCAAACCAAACCGAGATAAACTTCATTATTTATCAATTTAATTTTAAGAGAATACAACTTCGATATATTATAAATGGTAAATTTTCTGATAAAATAGAATAATGTACAAATAAACAAAGATCAATGAACACTTCCTTCATGAAATTATAAGTGTATATTTTTTAAATACAAAAAACTTAAATCAGCCGTAAAAGTAAACATCATACCACAAACGAAATGTTTGTATATATAAATATACATGTAACCATATGGTTACATGTATATTTATATATATATATAACATATCTGATTACTGATGATGCAAATTTATAAATACTTCATGCAGTACAATCAGATTTTAGTGGTAGAATCTTTTATGATAAAAAAGGGAAAATTAAAATAAGGCTTAAACTGCATCTCATAACAATTAGGTTTCTGTGCTACTTTAAAGATAACATTAAGGAAACATAGTAAAAGGGATGCAAACGTTAATGCATTGCAGGATTATGTTACAAGCTAAAAAAGGAAAAGAAGCTCAAACACCATTCTGCCAGGCAGAACTGCAAAACAATCTGAAATTGGACACTGATCCGTCAAGATACAGGAATCTTCCATACTTATTTACATCTCACAACTATTTTTTTTACGTATTAAGTAAAATAAAACCACGAGTAAGAAAACAGTCTTTTAATCTTTTTTTTAAATTCAAAACACCTTACAAGAATAAACATTTTTGATGTAAGTTTCTACATGTAAGTTTTCTTGAGGATCAGTACAAATTTCTTGTGCTAAATGGATAATTAAGGATAAGCTTTATATGGGTTTTGCCAATGCATTGTGTATCCATCATACTGTAGGTCCCAAGAAATATGATTGAAATCAGTATAAATATTAAGAAGATAATAGGAGACTTATAGGATATATTCTAAAATATTCTACACCCATTTTTTATAAAAAATTTTGTGACCTGTAAGTCGTTTTCATAAAATGAATAATTCAAATAAATTATTAAACTTGGTTACAAACAAATCCACTGTCATTTAAATTAGATTATAGGTAACTTTTTATTACTCTTTCCTTGGCAGAATATAATTCCTTATGGTATGGCTCATAGCAGAGGCTATTTGTACTAAAAGACATTGGCTACTGTATTTTGGATATTTTAAGCATCTGTCAGTAAAAGAGTTAACTATGAGAAAAGCAAAAGAAGGTACTTTCAAAAGTTATTGTCAATACTATAACTATCCTAACATTGTAAGACAAATGTGATTATTGACAAATAAATATAATAAAACTAATATTTATAACAGGTCATTACAAGTACACTTAGGAAAAAAGTTACATTATTAGTCCCAGTTAATTTTCAATACAAAGAGGATCTATTTTTGTATACATATCAAGCATATCATATCAAGAGCAGAGATAAAATAAGTTAACCAGTAATGTAAAAAACGTACAGTATTCATGGCACATGAATGGACCTACAGTAATAGTTAGTGTTGCAGAAGCTAATGATGCTTTAAGCAAAACTGGAAAAACATGAATACCATGCAGTTTTACTGAACTCACCTGACAGAGGTGTAAAACCATTCTCTAGGAGCAGAGATGCATGCACAAAAGTAAGAATATGATTGCAAGTAATAGACTTTAACAAAATAAAAATATAACACTAAACTTCAAAATGACAGAAAATGGACAACATGATGAGGTTACTGGGATGAAAACACTTCTTTGGGTCTCACCTCTCTCTTTGCCAACAGCACATTAGGAACAATGTGTGGAAGGCAGCGGCCCAGCATTAACATAACGCTTTTCTCACTGTCTGCAATCCGAGACACCTACAAAACCAAGGAATTAATAAATGATGACAGTGTAGAACTTCCATGAATGATGGTTCTTGAAGTTCATGCTTTAGACCCTGCCACCTCTGCTCTAAGCACACATCCAAAATTCTATTGTCTGATAGTAATGGTAATAACAAGGACATCCCCATCAACAAGAACTGTGTTCCCACATAGGATAAATATTTCTGTAAGTATGAAATGGGTTGAAAACACCGGGAAGAAGCAAGCGTGAATCCAAAGAGTCCTGCTAGGCTGCAGTTTTGGGAACAACTACAGATAACATAGGACAGACACGGCTTCAGTGGTTTTCCTTTTATTCTTGAAAAGATGCTCTCCATAGCTACGATCTACGCCTGCAGCGGAAGTTGGTAGAGTGAAGCTGCATACAAGAGGAGGTCCCAGTGGCCAACCCAGTTTTGTTGTTAGGATTGCCAGAAATATAATCAAACCATTCTCTAGCTCTTTCATATTAGCAATGACACTGTGAAACCGAATCCCACAGGTATTGGAGTAGAATCAACCACAAAACAACAACTAAAAAGGGGAGGAATGAGTATAACGATATAAAAAAAATAATAAAATATCCTGTCAAGATGAGCCTCCGACAGTTACAAAGCACTTGAGGAAAACTAATCTGAGAGCCAACAAACTCAGCAATCAAAGCTAACCACTCCTGGGGCACCTGGGTGGCTCAGACAGTTAAGTGTCTGCCTTCAGCCCAGGTAATGATCTCAGGGCCTTGGGAGTAAGCCTAGCATCATCTAGTGTTGTGGGGCTTCCTGCTCAGTGGTGAGTCTGCTTCTTGGTCTCCTTCTGCCCCTCCACCCTACTGGTGCTCTCACTCTCTCTCTCTCAAATAAATAAAATCTTAAAAAAAAAAAAAAGATAACTACTCCTAATGAAATAATGGAGTAATCTAAAAACTGAAATATAGGGGCGCCTGGGTGACTCAGTTGGTTAAGCGACTGCTTTCAGCTCAGGTCATGATCCCGGAGATCCGGAATCGAGTCCCACATCGGGCTCCCTGATCAGCGGGAAGCCTGCTTCTCCCTATCTCACTCCCCCTGCTTGTGTTCCCTCTCTGGCTGTGTTTCTGTCAAATAAATAAAATCTTAAAAAACAAAAACAAAAAAACCCTGAAATATAGGGCGCCTGGGTGGCTCAGTGGGTTAAAGCCTCTGCCTTCAGCTCAGGTCATGATCTCAGGGTCCTGGGATCGAGGCCCGCATCGGGCTCTCTGCTCAGCAGGGAGCCTACCTCCTCCTCTCCTGCCTCTCTGCCTACTTGTGATCTCTCTGTCAACAAATAAAATCTTGAAAAAAAAAAGAAACAAAAACACACACACACAAAACCTGAAATATAAACAATATGTACACTTACACTGGTTTTCAAATTATACCAAAAAAAGGCTTATTACCATATATCAGACATAGCAAATTAAAAATAGACTACAAAAGTTTAATACTAAACAAAACTTTATTCCAAAGGACAGACACAATAAACTACCTTTCTTAAAAGTTTAAAATTTTAGGAATTATTTCTTAAGAGCATTATTTTAAAAAATAGATGTTTACTTGAAATGGAGTCTCATCACAGCTGTTTTTGGATGAGATACTGAGAAGAAAAACCAAATATTTTAAGAAAGTTCCAAGAATATCTGATATAATTTACCTCTGATCCTAAACGACTATCTGCCGACATTCGACAAAAAGAGAGCAGAGCTTGGTGGAAAGCAGGAGACAATTTCCTAGAAGAGAAATTAGATGAAGGGGGACAATACCAGTTACCACCAGCATTTAGGAGAAGGTAGGTTGCATGTTATAACTCCTACACCTGTGTGAATACTGCCCCACAGATGCTAACCACCAATGACTTGAAGGATACTTCACTAGAGAATTACATAGGGGGAACAAATTATTGCTTTTTAAAAAGTATGATGTTATGTGAACCAACAGTTGTAAATGTCTACAGGTCAAACCTGAAATGTAGACCAGGTCAATGATTACAGAAAGTATTTGCAAAATCTGAAATGAGGACTTTTTTCTCCCTAATCCTCTGGTTCCAAAAAGGTAAACAGTGGATACAAAGGTGTTGACAGGAATTAAAGTTTTGCAGACCTCTCTAATGATAATGGCAAACTTTAATATTACAAACTCACATAAAAGACATAAAAATCAGAGATAAATGAAGCAGATGCTCAGTCAACATTCACAGTATACTGTAAAGAAAGTATTTTTTTATAATTGCAAATATTAACTTAGTTATGTTTAAAAAACAAGGTTAAAACATTTGTATCTCTAAAATGACACTAGTTTCTATGCATTAGTATTCATAAAATGACAATGAATTATGCTTTATGTGCTCAATCCACAAAGAAAAGGTCTAACACTAAAAGTTACAAAGTAGACGTTATTTAATATACACACTACAAAGTGATTCAGTAATTTCTGTGATCACAGACAGTAATATACCAAAGCTTAAGTCTATATGGCCATCTATGTTCCTTCTCCCATATTCTTTCAGTGGAACAGCCATGATCCATCTAATCAACCAACCCAGAAACCACCTTTATATTTCCCTTTCATTTAATTCCAAATTCAATCAAGCTTTTACCTTCTATTTTAAATTCTACCTACTTCTAATACAAGTCAGGCCTCAATCCTTTCTTACCTGGATTCTTCTAAGAGATGCCCTACTAGTCTTTGCTCCCGTCTTGCTACCTTCCAACACCTTTACCTACAGGACTCTTTTTAAAACTTAGAAACATACCACCATGTCCCAGCTCTCTAAAATGAGTTAACATGGCTTATATATCACTTAGTCTTTGCTTAAACCTTACTAAATTCTTCTTAGTTCCCCGAAATGTGTGGTATTCTCCTAGCACATGCTATCCTTCCTTGGTGGGAACACTCTTCCTCCTATCTGTTTGGTTAACTCCAATTTAGTCATCAGACCCCAGGTTAGATACTTCTTCCCTGAAAACTTCCCTGTTCTGATGACTAAATTAGGTGCCCTGATTGTATGTCCCCAAAGCAAGCTGCACTTCTCTTATATTACTATTTTTCATACTTTATTATGATTGCCTGATTGTTGGCTCTCCCATACCGTAATGTTTGTGACTGATGGATGTGGTTACTGCATGTTTTGCCTTCCATTACATTCCTTGTTAACACTGCCTAGTACATAGTTAAGACACATAGTTAAGAGATAAAAAAATTAGTTGAACAAATTTAATAACCGTCTTTCTCTAGAAAGTGGCTTTGTGTATCAAAAGAAATATATGGAAGTACTCCTAAACACTAAAGAACTAGTACAAATGCCATTATCATTGAGTATCCTAACATAGATTTTTATGACTCTATCTTACCTATACTATAAAAAAATGCAATTTGAAGACTGGGCCATATGTATTTCAATTTCGTAACCTCCCTAATACCTAAAGAAAAATATGGCTAGTAGGTATACAAAAAGTTATGGCTCATCAGTGGAAAGATTTGCTTTTTTTAAAAAAAATCATATACTTCTTACCAATAATGAGTACCTCTAAATCTAAAAGAAGTAGTCATACTTTCCAATCTCCTGACACTAGGTGGGACATCTGTGTGTCCAACAGAAGGAGGAAGCATGACTTGTGGCTCAGAATTGCACCACAGGATATCTGTGAATATGAAATAACTTGGGATACAGAACAAATTTAGAACTGTGCTTAAAATATAAAAAAAAGAGCAGAGTAAATATTCCTTTCTTAAAATATTTTTTTACATTATAACCTAAAAAATTTTTAAATTATATTTTGTCTCTTCCATCAGAAAGCATGATCATAAAGGGCAGGTACCACCATTAACTCATCTGATTTCAATCACTGAGACCCATAAAAATTAAGTAAATGAATCAAGAGAAGACTAATAATACAGTTTTAGTAACTGAAGCAGACACAGGAAAAAGGAGTAGGAGCAGAAACAATTCCTCTATTTACATTGGTAACTATGCAGTATCAAAACCTTCTACTGAGTCTGTTAATGACTGAACAGAGAAAAGTAAAAATCACTGGCTAAAGGAGCACCTGGGTGGCTCACTTGGTTTAGTGACTGACTCTTGGTTTTGGCTCAGGTCACGATTTCAGGGTTGTGAGATGGAGTCCTGTATTGGCTCTGCACTCAGCAGGGAGTCTACTTCATACTTTCTCTCCTCTTCCTCTGCCCCTCCTGCTTGTGTACACATGCGTGCTCTCTTTTTTTCAAATAAATAAATCTTAAAAAATAAAATCACTGGCTAAGTTTACAGCACATAGAACATACATATTATTTTATGGGTTTAAGATAGAAGCTACCCCATTTTATTTATTTATTTGACAGAAAGAAACACAGCCAGAGAGGGAACACAAGCAGGGGGACTGAGAGAGGGAGAAGCAGGCTACCTACTGAGCAGGGAGCCCGATGTGGGGCTTGATCCCAGGACTCCGGGATCATGAACTGAGGCGAAGGCAGACGCTTAACGACTGAGCCACCCAGGTGTCTCCCCATTTATGTTTTAATCCTCTTTAACATAATTGATCTTAGTAATTACTTGGTGAAATGTGTTTTTGAGACATGTATCTTGCTGTGTTAAGTTTATGCCAAATGTAAAAATTCATACATCTGACCTGCAAAATAAGAAACGAAGCTTTTCCAGTTTGGCAAGGTATTAAATAACTGAAGGAGGCATTTCAAAATATATGCTGCATACTAACCTATTAGGTTTATCAAAATGGACTGTGTTTTTATTTGATAGAGAACAAGATGGCATTTCTTCTTTTTCTTTCCTGGGGACAGAATTTGGTAAATTCTCTTTAGGAACAGTGGAATCAACTTCATCTGACTTTGAAAGATGGATATCTTTGTCTTTTTGCTTGTCTGAGCTACTTATAACTGGATTCTGTCCACTGTCCTCAGAGTCTTTATGATCCAAAGAAGGTTGAACAGAGTCATAAACTACTGGGATGGCAAAGTGTTCATTTTTGAGGAAGTCCATTTCACTGTAGAAAGAAAGAGAAATTATCAGAGAACAACTATATTCTTAAAACTTTGACAATAGCATAAACCTCATACTAGGCTTCATGCATTAAAAGAATAACCTACTGATAGAAAATTGGCAACTGATTAAGCTTTTCTGTACTATAAAAAGGAATGCTTCTTATACCTAAAAGTATAACTACAAATTCTTACTAATGAAGCCTAAAAATGGCCTTATAAACTCTGTATTTGCAAAATGGGACTAATTCCATCTAACCCACAGGATTATAGTAAGAATTAAATGAAATAATCAGTGGGAATTATTTACAACATTAGTGTGAAGGAGTTATTTTATTAATGCTGACACAACCATAAGGAACCAATGGCATGACTACTATAATGACTTTTACTACAATTACCACAATAGCGTTTTTGGGGGGAAAAAGAACATATTATATTTACAAAACAATTATAAGACTTTCAGAAGTATCAGAATATGAAAAATTATGTCTTACAAGTGAAATATTTTATATATTTATATAATCTATCAATTTCTTTAAAAACTTTAAGAATTTTTTTTTTAGAAGTGATGATTAAGTACTAACCTTTCAAGTCTTCTGATTTGCTCCATCAAAGACCATTTCTCACTATTTAATAAACTAATTTTATCTTCTAATTTCTGTACTAGCAAGGAGTTCTAAAATCAAAACGGGAGAAAAACAGAAACTCAAAATCTCATAGCATGCTTTTATACAATTTAAGTATTTTTTGAGGTCTTGACTAGTTAATATTGCTCACCTCTACAGACTGAGGAGTTTCAAGGCCTGGAGGAAGGTTGCCTGAAACTGGTGTAAGCGCCTCTAATTCATCTTCTTCTACACCACTGGCCACATCCACAAGATCTTTCCCAGTCACTTGATGATTTCCAAAATCTCGGTAGAGTTGCAGTAAGTCTGGAGGTTTTGGAATGTTTAATCCTACATCATCCCAGAGTTCAAAATCCTAAAAGATAAATAATAATAATATTTAAAAAAATTGAAGAAATTTTATACTGCATTCTTGAGATTCATTTTACTCTTTATAGATAGTATTCTGAGAACCCAACACAATCATAATTTTGTTGTAATGTCAAAGTGTATGTTGCAAGCTGGAAAACACCATTATTAAACTTACTTTACATCTTCCACTGTCTAATATTATTCTTGTAAGTTTCCTGACATTCTAGGTAAACAGGTTTAACATCTTAGATGTCAAAATGTTGCACATACCATCTTGTTATGAAAGCTCTCAAAAATGCAACTCTTAACTTTCAAGATTGTGTTAATTTTATTTCCAAGTTTGTAAAACATACTTAAATATTTACATGAAGTCATACATGTCTATATTAAGAAAATCTTAGTTCACGAGGTGTACCCATTATTTATAAGTAAACTAACTGACAGCACTAATTTTGTTCTTCCTTTCTTTATTATTCTAACCTATATATATATATTTAGTGTAATCTCTGGTGTTTGAATCTAATTTATATTATTAAATTAGATTCAATTTAATTCTTGCTACAGCTGTTTGAATCTAATTTATATTATTAAAATAGACAATTTTCAGAATCCAATAGCTGTTCTTCGATTTGTTGTATATAAAACATTCTCTTGAATTCAATTTAATACAATTTTATTACTAAAGTACAAAAAGGCATAGCACCTCAAGCATTCTATGAGCAAAGTTTTTGAAGAGCTTTATCAAATTCCACATTAATCACAGTAATTAATTAATGCAAATATACTGCCCTACCACTCTTTCTCTAATACATCAAAATTTAGTATTGTTATCTTGTAATGTATTTATTTATAATTCATTTGGGAAGTCCTCTTTGAGAAACTATGGCATGGTCATCTGAATGTTCTAAAGGTGACCTTCTTATTCCTTTGAAGCTTTATTTGAATAATGAAAATAACCATTATTGAGGCTTAAATGTGAGGCAAATATAAAGCAGGTATTACAAGTGGGGGCTTTGGAGAAATCGGACCCAATGCGAAATTCATATCTGTCTCTGTTTATCACTGTTATAAATTAATTGAAACTTAAGCAGGTCATCTGTAAAATGGAGATATAATACTCACCTCTTAGGGTTTTTGTAAGAATAAAATAAAATATATATTAAGATCTTAACACAGTGCTTGGCTTACAAGAACTAAACAAATTTAAGCTTTTTAAAAAAGTCATTAATTGACTATTACACATACTATTCAAATGCCCACTTGTCCATCTATATTCATCAAACATTTATTAGATATCTACCATGTGCTTAGAAAAGGGAATATACATTGTCTCCACTCAGGGCTTTCACCGTTCAAGAGAACATAAACAGGTACACTCTTTAGTATAATAGATATTATAATTAAAGAGCTGTCAAGAATTCAAAGAAAGGAATCAATTTCTGTCTTGAGGTAGAAGGAAAGGTTCTGGAAAGGTGATGACCTGTGCACTCTCTTGGAAAAGGTATAGGTATTTATAAGGCACATGGCAATGAAGGGATAAGGGAAATAATTATTTCAGAGACAAGGGTAAGAATGAACAAAAGCACAAAAGAAAGGAACCAGATATGTTGGGGGGGGGGGATGCAAGTCCTTCTGTTCAGCAAGATTACAATGAATAGGCAGAAGACAATACTGGAGAGGCAGGCAGAGGATAAGCTCAAAAAAAAGTTGAGAGTGCTTATAAATTTAAAATTGATAAGGAAGGAGTTAAAGCAGTAGGTAGGAGAGATGACTGACATGAAAACGGAGAGATTTAGAAGGCAGAGATGCAGATGTGGTGGGGGTAAGAGAGTGACAAAGTTGAGTGTGGCAGTGGGAGCATAGCCAAAAGAACACCAGACTGTGTGGGCAGAAAAGTGTCTGGTAACTAGCATTATAGAATCTTACCATATGTATGACTTAAAAAATTAAAGAAATTAGATAAAAGAGAAAATAAATACATTATAAGTTAAAAAGAAACAAATCACTGTCAAAAATAATAATAATTGTACCTGATCATCATTTTCATCTGAAAAGGTTATTGATGTAAGCTTGTAGTTATTCTTCAATAAAAATTCATTGACTAAGAAGTTTAGAGCTCTCTTTTCAAGAGGTTTGATTGGTTCCTACAGGCGAAATAAAAGATAAAATATTGTAAGTTTCCTTCCCTCAATACTTGTGCTACCATTTTATGTGGAAGATACTTTTAGGTCTGTCATTCACCCACCTGAATTTCAGGACTTGATTTGTAATTTTTTCGTTCCTGTAAAGGAACTTCGTGTTCTGGTGGAAGAAAATATAAATACTTTACTATTTTACATCTGAAAATATCTCAGCTACTGCTACATTGTCAAAGTAGAAAAAGTCTCAAAAAAGTTTTATGTACACCACCTGCAGCCTTTGTCAGGTTGGCTCGGAGGGCCTGAATGGTCTCCTTGGCTTTCCGTAGTTCAAACTCCAGGACTGGACAGGGATTTGGAATAAACACACACAGGCATCCAACCAAGAAAAGGGAAACAAAATTAAAAAATAAAAAGCAAGGATGGGTATGAAAAAAAAATACAATTTGTATTGAAAACAGAAAGCATGCAATCTTTATGAAATTTGTGAACGCATGCAGCAGAGTTGGTTTGCAAGCAAACTGGTGAATGTTTTCCATAGTTTTTGAATTCAGGGGACTGCTTATCAAATGTTCTAGCTGTCTGACAGGGAACAGCTCTATTTAAAAATAAAATCTATGGATACTCTCATTTAGGAAAATAAATATACTGGTAATCTGGGTGCTTGTACTTTATTCGGTATAGTTAAGAAAATGTAATGCAATATTTTCATGTCACATAATTTTAAGGGAAAAGTAAAAAATTTAGAAGTCCAAGCAAATATACTTAAGGAAGGCCTTAGTATTAAAAACGAAAAAGGTATCTTTAAATGCGTTATCAAGAATAATGTTATAAATCAATATATAGAAACATTAGTGACTATATCCCATCATTAAGATGTTGAAGAAACATGGCTTAAATACTTAATAAATGTTGGGATGGCTTGAAGTTTTTCTACAAACAAAACAATGTTATCTACAAACAAGCACAGATATGTTAAATACATATCTTAAAAATGTTCTTATGGTTTTAGATTTTATTTAAAGCCAAAGGGATGAGAGTTTGTTTTTTCATTTCTATTTAAAATCCTTCCTAAAGTAAATGATTGTGTAAAATTCTAAAAGTACAGTACCTAAGGATGCTAAGGAAAATTAAATAGGATTTCAAAATTTCTGATAACTCTCCAAATAGGTATCGCTTTGTGTTAAGAGACACTAACTAGTGAGACTCAAAGACTTCTGTTACTGAAAGAGAAACATGAATACTGAGGAAACATTTTTAAAAGCTCTTTAAAATGTTTCATCACGAGCAAGATTTAACTAAAGGAACTTTCTTTAAAACATATAATAAATATTGCTCTGAAGAAAAAGCAAGCTTAGCTGTGGGGGAAAAAAAGCCATTTCCATAAAGCAAAGCTCTGGGAAAATAAGGTGATTATTGTCACAACTGGATGTTAATCAAAATTATGGTATTTAAATAGTTCTGCGTAAAAACTAGCAAATTAAAAAATTTAAAGATGGCAATTTTTTTTCCTGACTGACTAATAAACAGAAAAAAGAAGATGGCAAATGAGATGCTGTCAGAGACAACAAAGCTATAAAAATATATGGAAAAATTAGGATTCACTCAGTTTGCATATTTTCATTAAAAACTTCAGATGTAATTGAATCACATCTAGTACATGAAGGCCAATTATTTTGATGCACAGAACTTCACTGCAGCAACATGAAAGCACAACTAAAAGTCAGAAGACAGGTATGTTACTATTTCTTTTTTGGTAGTTAGCAATGCTGATCTGCAAACATTTCTGTGCAACAAAGTTAAAACATTTTTCCTAAAATTTACACTTCTGGAAACAGAGTTTGTCTTTAAAGTCAGACTGCACACACTCAGTGTGTAAGTACAAAATAGGTTTACTTTTTTTAATTTCAAAGCTCTAGGTAACTGATTTTGATCTAAAAATACTTAACTACACCTTAGTTAAAACCAGTATATGCATTATGCTTTCAGTATCACTTACAATTTATTAAGATATATTACAGAACAATTGCAGATCAGAAATGCCTGCACCAGAATGATAGAAATATGAAAAAAAAAAGGGTTAAAACACAAACTGTGAAAAACTCAAATTCAATTGGTGAAAAGTTTAGGTGACTAAGAGCAAAACACTGAATGATCAAGGCACAGAAAGCCAGAAAAACCCATGTCAGACGGCAAGAATTTATAATTTTATGCACATCTACAAATACATTACCAAATGTCACTAAAAATTACCAATGCTTTGAAAAGATAGTGCTTATCAAAATGAATTCACTCTGCTGCATGTTTCTTAATATACAATATAGACTTTAAAAGACAAAGGCATATCTTTGAAGCTATATAGCACATCTCTATAAAGGCACAGTATGATCAAGTAATTAAAATTACATGAGAAAGTTTCACAAGAAAAGTCTGAACAGCTATATCATACATATATAAATTTGTCTCCTTTATTAAAAAATATTGGATTAAAGCTCAAAATTAATTATTCTATAAAAAGACACATTGTACCAAACAATCTCCAAGTATTTTTCAAATATTTCAATTCTTTCATAAAAATGTTTGAGGATGTGTATGTTTATAAAACCAAAAACCAAAAACCAAAATGTAGGAACCAACTACCCCCATGGCTCACTCCACTATCTCAATTCTCTACTACTAGTCTAACCCCACTGACAGCAATTTTATTGGAATTAAACTAATAACTGCAAAGATGTAGGCATATTCTAATATTACATGTTACAAAATAATTAATGATTTTCAGTATAAGCATCTCTAGATTAGTTAAAATTATTATTTTCTGAGAGGGGATGGAATACTGGTATTCTATCAGAGGTACCTGAGTGTTTAAAGATTACCTTCATATGACTTTACATGAGAAGTAAAGTGTTAAATTTCAAAGCAGAAAAAAAAATCAATCCTCTATGGCCCCAATCAATATATCACCATATTATCTTGAAATATTTGCTAGTCTTTGATCATCTTGGCACTAAACTCAAAACATTATTTTGGAAAAACTTTTCCATGACTCTGACATGACTGATCAGAGTCAAATACCTTTTTTATTCCCATTCCTGTTCACTGCTGAAGTGTTCAAATCAACAGGGCTGACTCAAGGCCCTTGCCATAGTAGACATGAAACCATTTTCTTTCTAGTCAGAATTTCCTAGATTTTTTTATTACTATAAAGGTATTTGATTTCATAATAAAATATCACTTTCCCATTTTTTAATATTTATTTTATCATCCCAGGAATGATAAGAAATAGGAAAATTATTTTAAGATCGTGAGTTAGAATAGAAATTTATTCCTAAAAATGATACAAAAATCCTGAGAGAATACCACTACCCCCCTCCTGGGTTTAGAGAATTCTCCCTGCCTATTGTAGACTTCAGAAAGGAACAGTACTGTTAGGCATGTTAGTAGATAGTTAAAAATAAATGAATGGAAGCAAGAGGCAATCTCTATAGTTTACAGATATTTAGTTTTCTATATTTATCTTAGTTGGGGGGGAGGGGATCCTCTTCCCAAACCTTAAAAGAAAAACAAAATCTTATTATTAATGTCCTTCCTGCTCAGGTTCTCTTACAGAGTCCTCTATAACTCATCTCAAAGCTGGTATTTTTCAGGGTACCATCTTGGCTCTTTTCTTACCCTACATATCCCACCGGGATGATACTCAGTCTTATGGTTTTAACTTTGACAAGGTACATTGAAGATTCAAAAACCTTTAAACCTTTTCCCGAAGATACAGACTTACCTAATTATCTCTAGGACCTGCCTACCTGAATGTCTCATAAATTTTGAACTTGATATATCGATATGAATTTCAACATTTCCTCTCGCATCTGCTCACCCCTTCTTCCTCCTGCAGCCTCTCTCCATTAATGTCAAAACTCTCTATGCAGACACCCAAACAGGAAACCTGAAATTACTCTTCACTTATCCCTTATGCTTACTCAGTCCATATTAATCAAATGTCCAAGCCATATTAATTCCAAGGCCCTTACGACCATTTCTAAAGTACTGAATTTATTTATTTATATTACAGATACAGATATTTTTCAGGACAAATTCCTTGAGAGTAGAAACTTTATTTCTTCTTTCTATGTCTAGTACCTAACACATAGCAGATGCTCTGAATGTCTAAAATAAATTTTCAAATAGCAATCCCAATATTTAGAATGTGCATGTCCCTTGCTATCTTTAAGAAAACTTGAAAATTTAAGAGGTGCATTGTACATGCAAAGTAATGCTAGATCTCTTTAATAACACACAGAAAGCTCAGTTAGGTTAAGCTCAGTTTGGTCTGGTGTCTACTACTTTTTAAATCATTTTTATGTGAAAATATACAGTTCTAAATTCAGAAATGGAAATAGTTAAAATGAAAAGCTTTTAAAAAACTTACTTCTTTTTTTTTTAAGATTTTTTTTTTAAGATTTTTTTATTTATTTTATTTATTTGACAGAGAGAAACACAGCGAGAGAGGGAACACAAGGAGGGGGAGTGAGAGAGGCAGAAGCAGGCTTCCTGCCGAGCAGGGAGCCCGATGTGGGGCTCGATCCCGGGTCTCCGGGATCATGACCTGAGCCGAAGGCAGTTGCTTAACCAACTGAGCCACCCAGGCACCCCAAAAAACTTACTTCTTTTAAAAGAAAATGGCTATGTATTTTGAAAGAGTCTTGGATGGGAAAGACACAATTTGGCTACCCACCCACAGGAATGTACAGATGGGTCAAACCTACAGCCCAGTACTAAAAGATATACTGTGGGCTCTGAAATAAAAACTTGTGCATCCACATCCTAATCCCTTATCATTTGGAGGCTACTGGGCAAATACGTCAAACGTGGTTAAGCCTCAGTGTCCTTATCTATAAAATAAGGATATCATGGCCTAGTCTTCAGAACTGTTAACAAGATTAAATAAATAAAATATTTTATACAAAGCACCCCAGCATAGTGCCTGACACAGAGCAGATGCTCAATAAACATTAGTTCATTTAGAGATGTCTTCCTCTTTGAAGGAAAACCTATAGAGACTTGATAAAACAAAACAAAACAAAACAGATTTTTAAATTTAGGAAAACGATGGTAAGAGTGATGCTGAAAAAACATAGTATCTATTTGTCTTATAAACAGCAGCCCCTGAATAAAGGTTGGAGCAGACCCCACATTTCCACAGTAGAAACAATGGACTCAACCAATACCTGTGTTACCTATAATCTCCCTCTGCCCAAGACAGGTAAAGAAAAATTTAATAAAGAAATTTCTGTTCCTTCCCAGTGAGGTTTACATGTGATCCAATCACAGATGACAGGATCTTTTCTGGATTATTGGACCTTTAGATAAGCTTTCAAGTTACTACCAACGGTTAGCAAAGAGCCATAAATCTTTTTAGAGAAATGGGAATTGTGAATTGAAATTTTTCATAAAGTTTCACCCACATATCACACATTTGATTCAATTACATCCTATCATATAAGAGCACTAAAAATCTGAAAGTAATTCTCTTGTAGTAACATATGTTTTCCTTCCCTATTCCAATAAAAGTAAAAGCATTTATTTACATATTGGCACTACATAATGATCAAGAATTACCTTTATCTCCCCAAATCTAGAGACAGAGTATAATCTTTAGATTAAAAATATAAGGTCAAAACCACCACTTCATTCTTAGGTATGTTTGGATAAAACATTTTGCTTTTACATCAATAATGTTTCCCCTAATTAGAAACACTAAAATATCTAAATAACAAGAACAATGAACCTCTTAAATATGACTAAATCTAAAATTTAGGTTTTCAAATAGAAATTGAAAGAAAATAATTATGTGATCTATTTTTGGGTAGGAGTTATTTTCTAATTATATAACCATTTGAACAGTATTACAAATATACAAAACCAGATATATTTGGTTAGTCTAATAAACTACCATGTATTTAATAGTTAACATAAAAAAATCTAATATCTAACATATACAACATAATTATAAAATATAATGCAACTTAAATGATAAAAAAGTAGGATACATTAGTTCTAAAATTATACAAATAATTTCCATGTAATTTGTTTTTATTTTTAATTTTTTAAAAGATTTTATTTATTTATTTGAGAGAAAGAGAGAAAGCACAAGACGGGGGTCAAAGGAAGAAGCAGAACCCCCACCAAACAAGGAATGTGATGCTCAACCAACTGAACCAGCCATCCAGGTGGCCCAATTTGTTAACTTTTAGAAAAAACTGATGTGATTTACTGTTTTGATATAAACCAATAAATAATGCTTCTGACTAAATCATGATTTAATATTGGGAGCCACATTAAACTCTTCCAATGATTTCCCCATTCAACTGATACCACTACTATTTACACTACTGAATCCTCTCTTCTGCTGAAATAAAAACTTACAGCATTTTTCTTCTAACTAATACAATACCATCTGAGATTTAAAAAATTATTCAATATTTCTACTATTCTTGAGCAATGAGTGAAAATCATATATTAAAATGTCATTTTTTAAAAAGATTTTATTTATTTATTTGACAGAGAGATCACAGGCAGGCAGAGAGGCAGGAGGAAGCAGGCTCCCTGCCGAGCAGAGAGCCTGATGTGGGCCTTGATCCCAGGACCCTGAGATCATGACCTGAGCTGAAGGCAGAGGCTTTAACCCATTGAGCCACCCAAGCACTCTAAAATGTCATTTTTAATCATCCTTCCTGCTATGACATAGTATATGGCACAGTCAGTTGTGGGTTCTCTTGCTGGGCTATCTGAATTTGAATTTGAATTCTATCGTTGCCACTAAAGTCTTAAATAATCCTTCCTAATGTCTCAGTCTCCTGGGGAGGAGAGGCTGATGACAGCTCTGTAAGTCAATGAGTTAATACACATTTAGAATGGTGATTAGAATAGAGCAAGTGCTACATAAAAATTAGTACTCACTTTTATTCATAATTCCCATGACAGGAAAACATTTGGTAGACTGTAACAAACTTGTCCCAGTAAATGAAAGAACAATTCAAGAGAGTTGGTCAAGAAAGTAAGTATCCACGTTATGGGTACTCCCTGATAACCATATTGCCCCCACGGGTCCCATCTGTCCCACGTGGCATCCCTCCTGCTCCAGGAGTGCCTACCATTCTGGTGGAGATCAAACTACCTAGCTGATATCTGTCTGCTTTCCCCATCTTAGAGCCAATGTCCTATGAAAACTACAATTCCTGCAAAGCACTGAAGAATGTCTTCAATTACAGATAGCCACAGCTTTGAAGCACCTGACAGGTACCAAACATCTGACATTAAAGGAGCCAGGCCTGTTACACTGATAATTTCCAGGGCGGACCTGGACCAGAACCTAACTAGCTTCATTAGATGAAGGCAGAACAGGTAGGTAGGTGGAAAGGGGAGGAGAGGAGAAGGAGATTGGTATGAGTAGGCAAGCATTTAGAAAGAATGTCGGTCTTCTTATTGGAATAAGCAAGGTCCTGGAGGCCCCAGCTATAGCAAGTATTAACCCTTTACTTTTGGCTTATGGGAAAGTTGAGGGAAATTTTTGGAGAGACGCTCTGACGGCTAAGGAGCACCAAGGTCTCACAACCAAGTTTTATTCACCAGCCAGCACAGAAGTATTTCAACCAATTTTTACAATCAGTAGAGTTGTGTTGATACACAACGCCTAAATATCAGCCCTGATTTGGCAGATGAAAGGAGTGAGGAAGACAAGGTCCACCTAACTTTGTACTAAACTACAGCTACTTTAAACCTGCTTTATACCAGTTAGAGAACTAAATGGTTCTAAACTGTTGGTCACAAGCAGAATTCAGCAAATTTTAGGTACGCATAACCAGAAACTCACAGCACAACTGTAAGAGGGAGCTGAGGGTTCAGATGTTCCCTGTAGCCAATAAATTACTAACATAACTTTGTGTAATAACTACATAATTATATTCACATACCAAATCATAGAAGGAAGAAATTCCTCAGTTCATTTTATTATTCCTTGAATGTCAAAGAATCCAAATCTGTCTTTACAATGTTACTCACCTGCCACTCTCTCATCTGTTTCCCTGTTACCATCATCTGAATATCTTGCAAAGTCTAAAGAATCAAGAGTACTGATGCTTCCAGCTCGATCTGTAATGAGAAAAATGAAAGAAACTTATTTTTAATTGTCAAGACAAAACATTGGAAATAGTTTACCTATGATTATTTTCAGCTTATAAAACTATGATTCTAAATCCTACTAAAACAATAAACTAAGATAAAAATGCTCACTTCAATTAAGTGACTTTAAAACAATTCAAATTTCCCTGCCCAAATCTCTGGCTACTCCTGAACAATGCACATACAGGGCAGACTGCAACCAGTCCAGCTAAAGATGAAAAAACCAAAACAAACAAAACCAACCTGAAATGAAATTTGAGCTACTGTACGAGAGTTTGCAGACTGAATTCAAGAAAAAAATTTACGAAAAAACACAACACTGTTTGAAAAATAGAATAGAATCCCATCTCCACAACATAACACACACACTTGTCCACCATACAGTCCAAACTACTTGATATACAAGAACCAGTAAAATGCGACCCAGTCTCAAGACTAAACACAATCAATAGACCAAGGAAGATAATCTAGATGTTGGAATTAGTAGACCAAGTTTTAAAAATAACTATTAAAACTCTACTTAGTAGACTAAGATTTTAAAATAACTCCTAAGGGCACCTAGGTGGCTCAATGGTTAAGTGTCTGCCTTTGGCTTGGGTCATGATCCTTGGGTCTTGTGATCAAATCCCGCATCAGGCTCCCTGCTCAATAGGGAGCCTCCTTCTCCCTCTCCACCTCCCTCTGCTTGCTCTCACTCTTTCTCTCTCTCTCTCTTCCTTCCTCCCCCTCTCTGTCAAATAAGTAAAATTTTTAAAAATAAAATAACTACTAAAACTATGCTCAGTGAAGTAAAGGAATATGTGCACGCAATGAAAGAAAGGAGAAAATCTTAGCAGAAAAGTAGAGACTATAAAAATACTAATGGAAACTTTAAAAGAGAAAGTTATCTGAAATTTAATATTCTCTAAACTAAACTATTTAAAAACAAAGTGGAAGGAGGAAGGAGTCAGTGACTTTCAAGATAGATTAATAGAAACCATCCAAACTCAAGAACAGAGAGAAAAAAAGACTGAAAAAAAATTAAGAGCCTCAGGAACCCATGAACAACAGCAAAAGATCTGACATACGTGAAATTAGAGTCAACAAGAGGAAAGAAAAGAGATACAAATTCAAGAAGCTCAAGGAACAGCAATGAAGATAAAGAGAATAGAAACTTAGGCACATAATTAAATTGCTGAAAACCAAAAATGAAAATATTACAAGGAGCCAGAGAAAAACAATATTCTACACATAGGGGAACGGTGATTTGAATGCTGATTTCTCATAAAAACTTGGAAAGAAAGAAGTAAAACTGTTTCTATTTTAAGTATAAAAAAACTGAGGAATCCATTAAAAAGATAAACAGACCTATGAAATAAGTTTATCAAAGCTGCAGAACACAAAATCAACACATAAAATTCAAATTTTTATATACTAACAACGAACAATCCTAAGGCAAATTTTAAAAAAATTGATTTCTAATAACATCCAAATGAATAAAATACTTAAGAAAGACACCCCAAACTTACAGGTGAGAATATCCATGTTAGGACAGCAAAAATCTGATTGAATGGAAACCCTGCAATCCCTATTTAAAAAAAAACCAAAAAACAAAAAACAAAAAACCTCTGCTGACTTTTTCCCATTTCTTTGCAAACACTGAGAAACTGATCCTAAAACATGAGTAGGAAAAAGCCTCAGAAAAGTCAATCTTTTTTTTAAAGTTTATTTATTTAAGTAATCTCTACATCCAATGTGGGGCTCAAACACATCACCCCAAGACCAAGAGCCACATGCTCTTCTGACTGAGCGAGCCAGGCTCCCCAAAGGCAAAGTAATCTTGAAAAAGAATAAGGACAGGACAATCATACCTCTTGATTTTAGACTTACAGCATTTTTCAACACATGGTACTAGGTTAAGGAGCTATCCACATGCCAAAGAAGGCAAGTGAACCATTATTGTGTACCACAAGTGAAAACTAAAAATGGATCACAGACCTAAATGTAACAGTGAACACTACAAAATTTTCAGTAGAAAATGTGGAGGCATATCTTAGTTGCCTTGTCTTAGGCAATGATTTCTTAGATGTAACACAAAAGCATAAGCAATGTGGTAGGCAGAAAAATCCCAACCCCTGATTATTTGTGAATATATGTTATCTTACATATAGATGGAATTAAGATTGCTAATCAGGGGCGCCTGGGTGGCTCAGTGGGTTAAAGCCTCTGCCTTCAGCTCAGGTCATGATCTCAGGGTTCTGGGATGAGGCCCACATCTGGCTCTCTGCTCAGCAGGGAGCCTGCTTCCTCCTCTCTTTGTGCCTGCCCCTCTGCCTACTTGTGATCTCTCTCTCTGTCAAATAAAAAAATAAAATCCTAAAGAAAAAAAAAGATTGCTAATCAGCTGATCTTAAACAAAGAGATTATATTGGATTATTCAGGTTGGGCCAAGGTAATAGCAAAGGTCTTTAAATGTAGGAAGGGGCGTGGGCCTGGGTGGCTCAGTCGTTTAAGTGTCTACCTTCCCGCTCAGGTCATGATCCTGGAGTCCCGGGATCAAGCCCCACATTGGGCTCCCTGCTCAGTGGGAAGCCTGCTTCTCCCTCTCTCACTCTCCCTGTTCATGTTCCCTCTTTAGCTGTGTTTCTCTCTGTCAAATAAATAAATAAAATCTTAAAAAAAAAAAAAAGTAGAAAAGGGGCATAAGCCAAGGAATATAGACAGCCTCTAAAAGCTATTTTAAAGACTTCCCCTAGAACCTCCAGAAAAAACACAGGCCTGCCAACACCTTAATTTCAGCCCATTTATCCTATCACAAGACACATTCTGGATTTCTGAACTACAGAACTGTGAGATAATAAATAATAAAAATAATAAACTTGTGTTGTTCTAAGAAACCACATTTGTTTTTATAGCAGCCATAGGAAACTAATACAAGTGATAAACAAATGAACTGACAAACTGGATTTCATCAAAATGAAAAAAACCTTGTGCTTTAATGGATAAAGAAGAGGTGATATATATACATATACAGATATATACATATATCATATATATAATCATATACATATATACATATGTACAATGGAATATTATTCAACCATAAAAAATGACACCTTGCCATTTCCAACAACACGATTAGATCTACAGAGTATAATGTTAAGTGAAATAAAGCAACTAGAGAAAGACAAGTACTGTACGATTTCACTCATATATGGAATTTAAGAAACAAATGAACAAAGGGGAAAAAAAGAGACAAACCAAAAAACTCTTTCATTACAGACAACAGGCAGTTACGGGAGGGCGGGTATATACTTGTTGAGCAGTGAATAATGTACGGAACTGTGGAATCACTATATTGTACACTTGGAACTAATATAACACTTCATGTTAACTATACTGGAATTTTTAAAAAAATCACCATTTAGAAAGTGAAAACAACCCACAGAGTATGAGGAAATATCTGCAAAGCCAGCATCTAATAAAGGAGTTATATTTACAAATATAAAGCACTCTTATAACTTAATTTAAAAAAGCACAATTTCAAAATGGGCAAAAGATTTAAACAGATGTTTTTCCAAAGAAGATACACAAATGGCTAATGAGTATACTAACAGATGTTCAACATCATTTGTCATTAGGGAAATGAAAACCAAACCACAATGAGTTACTACTTTAAACCCACTAGATGGCTATAATCAAAAAGACAGATATTCACAAATGTTTCAGAGGATGTGGAAAAAGCAGAACCCATATGCTTCCCTGGTTGGACTGTAAAATGGCTAGACCACTTAGGAAAAGTTTGGCAGCTCCTCAACAAGTTAAGCATAGAATACCCATATAGTATATACCCTTAGTATATATCCAAGAGAACTGGAAACCTATATTCATACAAAAACTTGCTCATGAATGTTCATTAACATTATTGTTAATGATTATTAACATAATTAACATAATGAACATAATTAACATTGTTAATTAACAACAAAACACAAATGAATCAAATGTCCATCAACTGATGAATAAATATAAAAAATGTGGCATAACTATACACAATGAAATATTATTCACACATGCTAAACATATATAAACCCTGAAAACATCCAAAGTGAAAGAAGCCAGACACATAAGGTCATATATTGTATGATTTCACTCATATGAAATGTTTAGAATAGGCAAATCCATAAAAAACAAAATAGATTAGTGGTTTGCCAGGTGCTACTGATACAGGAGAGTGAGCAGTGACTACTAATGGTTACAGGATTTCTTTCAGGATGCTAAAAAATGTTCTGGAATAATGATGATTGCACAATTCTGTAAATACACTAAAACTACTTAATTGTATACTTTAAAATGGTGAATTTGAGGTATATGAATTATATCTACTTTTCAAGTGTTGGCCAAGATGCAGAGAAACTGGAACCCTCATATACTGCCGGTGGGAATGTGAATTGGTACAGCTACTTTGGAAAACAGTTGGCAATTCTTCAGAAGGCCAAACATTTGAGTTACCATATGACCCAAGCAATTCCTCCTCCATCCAAAACAAATGAAAACACATATTCATACAAAATCTTTTACCTGATCATTTATAGCAGAATTATACACAATGGCAAAAAAGTAGAAAGAACAAAATGTCTATTAACCAATGAATGGAGAAATAAAACGTAGTATATACATCCATAAAACTGAATGCTATTTCCCAATAAAAAAGAACTGAAGTACTGATACATGCTACAACACGATGAAGCTTGAATATATGCTAAGTGAAAGAAACTAGTCACAAAAGAACCACATATTACATATAAGAAATGTACCAAATAGGAAAATCTATAGTGCCAAAAAGTAGATTAAATAATTTCCTAAGGAGGGTAAGGCTGAATAGGATGTGTGATAATAGGTGAGAAATTTCTTTTTGAGGTGATGGATATGATCTAAATTGCATGTTAGTTGTACAACTCGATAAATATACTAAAAATAATTGAACTTTACACTATAACTGGGTGAATTTTAAGATACTTAAATTCTGTCTAAATAAAAGTATTAATTTTAAAAAGGTACAGTAACTTTGGAGTGCAATGAAAAAATATAATTCAAATTCTATATTTAACAAAAATATCCTTCCAAAATGAAGGCAAGATAAACTTAATCAGTTCCCTAAATAAAATATTTTTCACAAAGATCCTTGAGCCTCAAGATGCTCCTAAGAAGAGTTTTAAAAAAAGAAAGAAAAAATATAGTTGTGTGTGTGTGTGTGTGTGTGTGTGTGTGTGTGTGTGTATGTGTGTGTGGGGGATAGCTCAGGTGTTATAGGGCCCATCAGTATAACAAAAATCCATAGAAGTCCTAAGTTAAAGCAAAATAAGATAACATTTCCCAAAATCATTTGCCCACCAAATTCCTTCTTTGAGCAATACCTATTTATTATCACAAGGAAATAATGTTACTCAGAACACATTTTGAAAAATGCTAAACTTGGGGCTTCTGGGTGGCTCGGTTGTTAAGTGTCTGCCTTCGGCTCTAGCCATGATCCCAGAGTCCTGGGATCAGCCCCACCCTGGGCTCCCTGCGCGGCGGGAAGCCTGCTTCTCCCTCTCTCACTGTGCTCCCTGCTTGTGTTCTCTCTCTCACTGTGTTTACAAATAAAATCTTAAAAAAAAAATGCTAAATTGCTTTCCCTATTTTTTATAATTAAAACTTTTCATTTGTTAAGGGAAATAAATCAAATAGCATGTCAATCAAATAGCAATGTCAAATAAATAAATAAAAATAAAAATAAGAAATTTTCAAAATGTGGGAAAAAATAAAACTTGGTAAATTAAACACTGATAGGATCCACTGACTCCTAGATTTTAATAATTAAAGCTGTTAATACTGGAAAATAGCTATTATTATTGTCTTAAATGACAAAAAAAATTAAATATTTCCCTCTATTGTTTGAAACTGAGGCTTATGTGGTGAGAATTTGCCAGATAATTAAGGCTACTGAAACATACTGCTTAAACTGCTTTCCAAAATAAGTATATATAACAATCTAAGTTCCATCAGCAGTTTATAATGCCAATGCTTGTTATTAATCTCACCAATTTAACACCTTGTAAACCTGTATTTTGCTTAATTATGCATCTTTGATTACTGGTGAACTTGAACACTCTTTGAAAAATACGTGTGTGTGTGAATTTTTTTTTTTTTAAGATTTTATTTATTTGACAGAGAGAAACACGGGGAGAGAGGGAACACAAGCAGGGGGAGTGAGAGAGGGAGAAGCAAGCTTCCCGCCGAGCAGGGAGCCCGATTTGGGGCTCGATCCCGGGTCTCCGGGATCATGACCTGAGCCGAAGGCAGTCACTTAACCAACTGAGCCACCCAGGCGCCCCATGAATTTTTAATTCATTCTTTGATCATATAGCTAACATGTAGATTTTCCTGATATATTAGTTTATCTGGCCATTACTGCCCTAACCAGAAACACAACTTAAGGTGTGTTTAGTCACATGTCTTAGCTCCTCATTCTGATGTCTCCAACATGTGTATTAAAACATGTATACCTGACAGGATCAATTTTTATTAACCAATATTCTGGTATTGTGACATCAATTCTCACTGTCCTATTCCTGATTTCATGAAATGTTAAGGATGATGTTGGTTGTTGATTTCAGATAGATATTTTTTACTATGTTAAGTACTCATCTATTGTTAGTTTTCTAGCTTTTTTCTTTTTCTTTCTCTCCATATGTTTATTCATACATATAGGCCTAGATTAGAGCTATTTAACCACCATACATTATTCCTCCATTATACTGTTACTATTTCTCTGAAAGTTTCAAAGAACTTATCTATACGATGGGAGAATTCTTGGGGAAAGTTTAATTTAATTTAATTTTAATTTTCAACTTGGTATTATTATGGTGATTGAAAAATATTTTCTTCCAAGACAAAAGCTTCATATTTTCCAAAAAAGAACATTTGACACCTTTCTAAATAGTAAAGCAAAAATCTCCTAATTCATTAAAATTTATTCTACCATGTCAGAAAAAAAAACCTACTAAAAATAGTAATTTCAATTTTGACTGAACTAACCCATAACAGATTTTGTAAATACAATGTACTTTGGATTTTCAGACTAGTAACAGGCAATACTATAGCTCCAAGAGAAATATGCTTCTGTAGATCCAGCCACAATTTTTTTCAGGGTAAGTGCCTTTGTAAGTACTCTAAAAGACAGTGAAAAATTTACTCTTTTTATTTAGAAAGAATCTACCATATTCTAATATTAAGTACACCACAAAGCATTTCTTCAAATTCTAGGATTGTGTAACTTCTTAATAATTCATTCTATAACCTTAAGAATGAATGGCCCGGAAGTTTCATCATAGCAGGCAAACTGGTAAAACCTGTATGTAGGTTTTAACTTAAGTCCTAGAACTAAATCCATTATACACAATGTGATTTTAAAGCATGCAGAGTAATTTTATAAGTCACATACAAAAGTCTCACTTATATTTATATTTAGTATTTTAGTACCGATGCAGGATGTACTTTTACAATAGTTCAAAAAATTAGTTTCAGATCCCTGAAAAGGTATTTTTTATGGAAAGTATATAGCACTTTAAAATCGAAATGTAATTGAACAGCTGCTGACTGGTAAAGAGTACTGGCTAATTCAATTAAACATTTATTGGTGAACTACTGTGTACCAGGTTACTGACATGAAGGTACAGTAAGGTATTAAAAGGATAATTTTAAAGGATGTGATATAAAAATCCATGTATGTGTGTTGTGTATGCTTATTAAATGTTTCTGTAAATACAATAAGTTATTAATAGTAGTTGACTCAGATGAGTAGAATTAAAATTTTCACTACATACTTTTCTTTGTATTTTGGCATTCTACCCTCAAAGAGATGTAATACTTTTTATAACATGAGCTTTTAATAATTAAAAAGTCATGAAAGTACCCAATTCATAATGAAAGGATGGGGAGTAAAGTATTACCAAACAATTAGCTTTTTATTTCAATTCTTTCAGTAAAGGTAGTTTACTGAACCATGCCTAAATAAATCTATGTCATAGTTCATAACGAAGAAATGTATATTATAAAAATTCAATAAATAGGAAGATATTAAATTTCCCTTAAAAGCAATTATATTTAAACCTGAAATCATGTATAAACATTTTAATATGCTATCTGCTTAAATTTATTATGGATCTTAGAGATCTGTCAAGGGCAAAACTTAAATTTTAGTTTCTGATCCCCAATTCTCCTCCAATGCTGGAGCTCACTTCGCTGACCACTATGTTGAAAATATCTGAGAGCTAGAAGCAATTTTAGAGATTGTCCAATCCCCTCATTTTTACAGATAAGAATACAGAGCTATGTATTCATTCAGCATTTACTAACCTTCAGTGGGGAATATAAAATTCAGTAAAATTTGGTCCTTGCCTTAAATAAGCTTATAAACCACTGGAATTAAGTCATGTACACAGATAACAATGATACAATTAAATCATTGTATGTTAAAGGTTTACATAAACTAATCTGTGAGTGAGCCAGGAGTAGAAATCCAGTTTCTCAGCTTGCAGTCTGCTGTCTTCTCCTCTTTGTCAGAGGATTCCATAATGAACTAGGCTTCCAAAAGACTGAAAATTAGGAAGAGACTTAAATGCTAACATTTTATAACAAACTACTTAAGTTAAATTTCTATAGCATGGGATGATTTTACGATATGAACAGCTCTCAGGTGATGAGGTTTATTAATAACCATTATGAATAATTACTATATTTTTAAAATGTTTGGAATACTTGTTCTGTGCCAGACACTGTGCTGGACACTTTCCACAGATAACCTTATTTAACCTCATAACAACCCCTGCTCTAAGAGGAGTCATTGGCATGTGTTTGTTTTAAGATTTATTTATTTGAGAGTGAGAGAGCACGCCCACGCACATGTGTGGGTACACGGGGCAGCGTGGGGGTCAGGTTGTGAGGCTGGGAACCCTCAAGCAGACTCCCTGCTGAGCACAGAGCCCAACTCAGGGCTAGATCCCAGGACTCTGAGATCATGACTGGAGCAGAAATCAATAATCCTATGCTCAACTGACTGAGTCACCTAGGCACCCCGTCATCTACTTCTTACAGGAGAAGAAACAGAGTATGCAGAGTGCTGCAATTAGAAAGTGTCCAAGTAGAAAGGTAAAGTTGCGCTCTCTGATTTTCTTCAATAATACCTATGAGAATATATGTTCAGATCTCCTAGATTCCAGGTAAGTTGGGCTTGATATTGTGAATGGCTTCAGAAACCAGACTTGACTCAGCTTTGCTCAGGCAGAGTTGAAGGAATAGGTTATGGAGGAAAAGGCTAATTTTCACAAGGAATATTCTAAACTCATATATTTACAGGAAACGACTACCTACCTACAGATCATTTCTTTAACACAGCTTCAACATTTATTCAAAGCTTTTTTGCAGGCACAGTGTTAGGCACTGCACACTACGGGGGAAAAAGTTCATTAGAAAGATATATAAATTCATAAGTCTCTATATAATTTACTTCCATAAGTGGAACAGATCCAAAAAATGCCACAAGTTAGAGGATTCAGAGTTCAGTATGGGCTGGAGAAGCTTCAGGGAGAGGAAGGAACATAAACTGGACCTTCCTTGAAGGATACACAAGATTAGGAAAAAAGAAAAGAACGACAGGGAAGAGATTAAAAGCACATGAGTCAGGTATAAGGTTAAAACTGATGGTCCAGTTGTGAGCTAAAGGTCTTAACGAATGGCAAACAAAGAACAAGCAAAGAACTGACAGAGGGTCAGAAATAACACAGAAAATATGATGACACTACTTTGAATGAGCAATCTTATCTACCTACAACAGGATCAACTGGTTGCAAAAACAAATAAACATCATTTCTGATTGCCGGGAATTTTTGAAATACTGGGTGGGAAAATCTGGAAGAAAACTACACCCATGATTACAACTGTGGTCTCCTCTTCCTTGAGGCTTTAGTCATGCTCCATGACTACATCGGAAACGAGATGTAACCATGCAGCAAAACTTGAAGACTGAAAAAGAGAGAAGGAACAAATTCAGCCTTGTAAGATTATTTCATTCAGAAGAACAATTAGTGACTATATTTGGCTCTAACATGAGGCTCAGTTGATCTTGGTCTACGGCACAGATATCCTATAATCACATTAGGACATGTATGTCCTGAATTAGATTAAGTGCTGTTACATGGACATCTTGATGAAATTAAGTGATGCTTTAGGCAGATTATTCACCTCTGTCTTAGTGTGGTGCTACAGTTTGTCACTCTGACTACTTTTTAAATGGTTAGTTTTAGCCTACCTGACCTGCGTTCTGCATTAAGGAAAACAGCTGATCTAAATGACCTAAGAATTTTTGCTGAGCTATTTTAAAGTTGACATAAAACAATAGCTGTGGTGTAATGGAAAGAAGGCATATTTTGAACTTAGTGATATGGGCTGGAATTTGAGTCCTACTACTAAAGACTTGATTTGTGGTAAAATATAAAAGGGCATACAAAGAAAGGTAAGCCTCCGTGCCTACCTCCCAATCAGCAATTCTCCTCTGTGCATCACTGCTTAGACTCTTCCATATGTATCCTTTTAAATTATGCTAGGCATATGCAAATTCCTCCCTTTTTGTACATAAACGGAAACATATACCTACTGGCTGCAATCTAAATTATTCAATTTATAATATAACTTGGTGATCATTCTACATCAGCACATATGGACTATTTTAATTAATCAATCCCTTACTGTTGGATATTTAGATTGTTTTCAATCTTTTTTTTTAAGGACTTTTTTCATTTATTTATTTAAGAGGGAGAGAAAAAAATAAAAATAAAAGGGAGAGAAAGCATGCGAGTGAGTGGGGGGCGGGAACAGGGGGGACAAAGGGAAAGGGAGAGAAGCAGACCCCCGCTGAACAAGCGCCAACACGGGGCTCGATCCCTGATATCATAACCTGAGGCAAAATTAAGAGTGGAATGCTTAAGTGACTGAGCCATCCAGGTGCTCTTAGGTTGTTTTCAATCTTTAATACCTTTACTTATAAACGATATTTTAAAAATCTTGGTTCAACTGTTTTAATGCAAATGAGCATGTATGTCTATAAAAAATACAGAAATGGAACTGGAGATTGAAGAGTATTTTTAAAATGTGATTGGTATCACCAAATTACTCTCAAGAGTATGACACCAACAGTGCATGAGTGCACATCTTACCTTCCAAACTTTGCGTCCCACATCTATTTTTATCAAAACTACACTCAGAAGACAATATTGCTTATAATAAATTTGTTAGGAAGAATCCAGAGACCATGGATTCAAAAATTACCTATCAATACAGCCTGCCTTTTTGATATGGACATCGTATTCAAAGGTTAGGAGACAAAAATCAGTATTCCTACTATTATGACTTATTAAAAGGCACAAAACACAAATATTCATCATTAAGAACAATGATAAAATGGACTAGAGATTTTGGTGATACACTCATAACTCATCATTCCACCTTACATGCTTGGATTAACTCTCTTCACTCACATACCTCCCTCTGATGGAAAAAAAGAAAAAAAAAAGTTGTAATTGTTACCATGACTGTAAAAAATGTCTTTAATAAAAAACTACTACTGACTAGAAAAGTTAGAAACTTGAAGGCTGTTGCTAGGTCCTTTTCTAATTCCACTTCCATACATATACACAGAATATTTACACGACACCCCATACAATGCAATAAAAAGCTATTGGCATAGGGGTGCCTGGATGGCTCAGTAGGTGAAGTGTCAGGCTCTGATTCTGGCTCAGGTCATGATCTTAGGGTCACAAGACTGAGACGCCCTGGGGCTCCATGTTGGATGTGCAGCCTGCTTAAGATTCTCTCTCTCTCCCTCTCCCTCTGCTCCTTTCCTGCTGCTTGCACGAGCTCATCTGCTCTCTAATGAATAAATAAAAAAACTTTATTAATCCTTATATTTGTAAGATATATAATTTACATACAAAAATGATTTTTACAATTAATTTTACAAATTTAACTAATACAAGATATTCAATATAAGGTATCAAAAAGGTAGACAAATTCCAGACACAAATGAAGAAATAACTTAGGCAAAATAAGACAAAACTAAAGCAAATCCCCCCAAATCAAAGGGGTACTATGTTCAAAATATGGACAAAGTGCAAAACACTATTTACTTAAATATTAATAAATATATTTTTAGTATAAGTAATTTAGAAACCATAATTTATCATCAAATCTCACAGTACTTATAGGTCAAAGCCAGTAAAAACAATAGGTTGTTAACGTATGAGACCTTTCTCAACTGATTTTATTTTTTTTGTTTGTTCGTTATAGATTTATTTATTTGTTTCATAAAGAGAGAGAGAGAAGGAGAGAGAGAACTGGGGGAGGGAGGGGCAGAGGAGGAGGGAGAAACTTTAGCAGTTGGAGCCCCATGTACTGCTCTATTTCAGGACCCTGAGACCAGGACCCAGAGATCACCACCTGAGCAGAAACCAAGAGTCCCTACACTTAATCGACTGTACCACCCATGTATCCCTCAACTGATATTTGTAATTTAAATACAAAACTCTATTTTTAGACCATAACAAATGTTTTTCATCATAAGATCATGGAAGAGAGAGGCATAGTTAAAAGCCATTAAAAAACTAATCAAATTAACCAAACTTAGTTTTTAAGCTAAAAATAGTAAACAAAATGAAAATTACACCAATTCTGTAACGTTTTTTTCCAACGAAGCTTTTAAAAAAACAAACAAGCATACATTCTGAAGAACCCTACCTCCCCTTTTGACAAATAGTATAATTTTAATTTTTGACAGAAATAAGGTCTGTTTTTCTCTGATTAAGAGCCCTATCTTGGTTCTTCTCAGCCAAAATACCACAATGGCTTGAAACATCACACTGCATTTTTACAAGTACCCAAATGGAATCACTTTATTTAGTGGAGAGCCAGATAATGGGAAACACATTCCTAGATGTTTTAAATAAGGCAAAATATAAAATAAACATTATCTTTTCTTTACCCTCACTTTCTTTCCTTTTCCTCGACATGATAAAGAGTCTAAAAAGGGCCAAATAATAAAAGTAACTATTTATTCAAAATTTCACTTTCTCCACAAGGGCTATTTCATTACCACAATCAACAATAATTTTTCCATATCTGAATTTTACACTACTATCTTTATCACAGATGACTATTCTACAGTTCTTTCATGTGTTGGTCTTGTCTCTTCACCAAGAACATAAGCTCAAGGACCTGCATTAAACATCTTTTGGATTCCTACAACCCTGATTACATAATTTAATATACTGATTAACATAAAACATCAAATACCAACTATATTCACGTCACTATGCTAGCCAGTGGCAATATCTGATTAAATTTTTATCAGAATTAATAATAATGTTGAAACTACTAGACAGATATAGGCAAGAAAAATGACAGTTATGCAACAGATAATTTTGGGAATGTATAGGATCCAGAAAATAGTAGAAAGTCTCATTCAGCTAAAAACAGTGAACACAAAAATATTAGAAATATTTTATTGATATTTTTTTCTCTCAGAAGTCAGAGGAAGCACTAAAACCAAATTCGACCTAACAAGGATGGAACTACTTTGTAAAGTGGAAGAGATAGGAATGCTGGAAGATGGTAAATCTTGACATGTTAGCATTGAGCACGGTGAGATATGTACTCTTTGTAAGTTCTGAAAATAAGACATGATCATGAAAAAAAAATTTTGAGAAGGAAAATGACTTAAGAAGGCTGTAGGCTCACAAGTGAAGTATCACATTTATTCATGACTGCCTCCTGACAAAAAAACTTGGAAGATGTGGTAAACACAGAATAAAAGAAATCCATCACTGAAAGGCATTACATTACTTGTCTTTCCCATTTGGTCACCTACTATTTTTACTATAACAAAAGTTGGGCTCATCTATGAAAGTACAGTCCAGTTTTGATTAGTGCTCTAAGACTTCAAGCAGAACTAGCATTACTCCGACAAAGAGATGACAATCTGTTCAGTGTTAATCAATGACATTGCCACAATTTTTACCTTGCAATCTAACTGAAGAGCAAAATAATTACTAAAGTTTTTTCTGGCCAAATTGGCAAAAATACAGAGGAAAAAAGAAATATATACACACACATACATATACAATGTATGTGTCTAAAGATATAATTAGTTCACCAAGTAGATCTAGTAGAAATCTTGCAATGATGCTATAATTTATCGGACACTGAAACATCCTTTGATCATCTGCTAAAGTAAGTTTTCTAGGTAACAGAAATCTTTGGGACACCTGGGTGGCTCAGTCTGTTGACAAACCAACTTCTGATTTCGGCCTAAGTCCTGATCTCGAGCTCAACCTTTGGGCTCCCTGCTCAATGCCTAAAGTCTGCTTGGAAGTATCTCTCTCCCTCTCCCTCTCCCTTCCCTCCCCGGCCCCACTTGCACACCCACACGCGCTATATATAAATAAAATCTTTAAAAAATAAAATATAAATAAAATCTTTAAAAAATTTCTCCTTGAAAATATCAAACTTATAAAGCTATAATTCTTTTACTATTCGAATGTTTTATAAATATGGATTACTCTTTTGGCAAGAAAAAAAGTATGAAGACTTCTAAAAGTATTTTAATAGCACAACCATACTATTTACCTAGGTCAACAGACTTTTTAGTAAATAATTCAGCAAATCTTTTTTTTTCTTTTTTTTAAATAATTCAGTAAATCTTGCAAAATTAAATTGTTTTTAGACATCAATGAATGAAAAAACTACTTTTGGTTATATATTTATTATTTTGAAGTATTATGAATTTTCAATCAGACATATCAAAATATATACAAAAAGAAATAAAAATAATCTAATGTTTTACATAATCCATACTATCAATCTTAACACTGTTTATAAATGATGGCTCTTACGGAGTATTATAAAATCATAATCCATTTAGCAACAATCAACATGCTACACTTGAATATAGGGGACCTTTAAAAGCACAACCTTGGGATTGGCAAATATTTTTTTACACAGGACACAAAGAACATGAATCATTAAAGAAAAAAACTGATTAACTGAACTTGAAGAAATGCAGAAAACAAACAAAAATGTAGAAAAAAACACAGCAAGTCATACTGGGAAAAATATTTGCAAAACACTATAAAGGGTCCAGAATATATAAAACAGAATTTAAAAAACTGGTTAAAGACATTAACAGACATTTCACAAAAGAATATACACTAGTGGCAAAAAGCTCAGAAGTTTAGTATCATCAGTCCTCAGGAAAATAAAAATTAAAACCACAATGAGATACTCCCAATCTCTCATAGGATGAATTAAATAAAATGCCTGAAAACATCAAGCGTTCAGGGTATGTGCACCTCTCACACTGGTGATGAGAATTTTAAATGGTACAACCACTTTGGAAAAACAGTTTGATGGTTTCTTACAAACTTAAGTATATAGTAACTCCATGACCCAGCTATTATTTTCCTGGGTATCACCCAAATGAAATGAAAACATATGTCCATGCAAAAAGAAGCCACACAGAAAAGAATATATGCTCCATGATTCTATTTATACAAAATTTTAGAATAGGCAAAATTTATGTATAGAAGTGGTTCTTAAGCTGGACAATGTTGGAGACATTTCGAGCTGTCACAACTTGAGTGATGGGGTAGGAATGGTTGCTACAGGCATCTAGTGGATAGAGAGGCCAGAGACTCTGTTAAACATTCTAGAATGGACAGGGCAGTACCACAACAAAGAATTATCAGGCCCCAAATTTCCATAGTGCCCAGGATGCAAAATTCTGTTGTATATTGATCAGTGGAGGTTTAACGGTGCGACTGGGGATATAATGCAAAGAAAAATGAAGGAATTCTGGGGACAATAAAAATGTTCTGTATTTTAATTGCAGTAGTGATTAGTTTTTCAAAACTCATCAAACTCTACGCTTTGAAATAGGTGAATTTTATGTATGCAATCTTATATCAAAGCTGATGGTAAAAATTATAGTCGTTGACAATATAAAGCTATATAAAACAGTTTAATCCAATGTTTGTTTTTGAAAATATATGCATGGAAAAGACAGTTTAGGCAAATATAATTAACAAGATTACAGATAACTTATTTTTTTCTCTTTTGCTCATTTCCTTTGTATCAATTTGAAAATGCTAGAGTCTAAATTATAAATATACCTCTTTCCTTCTTCCTTAAAAAAGATTTATTTATTTCAGAGAGAGAGAGAACATACACACACATAAAGGAGAGAGCGAGTGACAGAAAATCCCAAGCAGACTCCTCTCTGAGCAGGGAGCCCTATGCAGGACTGATTTCACCACCAGCAATCACCACCCCAGCCTAAACCAAGAATCTGATTCTGAGCCAACTGACCCACCTAGGCACCCCATAAATATTCTATATACAAAAAGTTTTAACGAGATATTTTCAGTACAAATAGTGATATCAAACTGTATAGGTGGTGAAGAAATTCTTTCAAATAGAATGAAGTCATGAAGTAAGGAATAACCTATATCATTATAATAATATGGTAGAAAAACATAGCAGATGCAATTAAGTTATGTTCAACAATAGGCCAGGGACTGTACAAAATGTGAGGAATATGAAGATATCTGTCAAGAAGTGACTATCTAATGGAGAAAAATGATATTGTCAATAAATCAAATACAAAGCAATTAAAGACTATAGTTTACATATGAAAGCACAATGAAACAAGCAACTAAGGGAAAAAAGAAAGAGACAGAGAGAGAGAAAGAAAGAGAGGTAGATGCAGCTAACTAAACATGAGGAGTGTGAGAAGCATTTACAAAGGTAACATTTGGGCTGTCCAGCAATGAGAAAATCTCTTCCTGAAATGATTATCCTACAAACTGAGTAAGGAAGTTCTATCTATTGAGAAAATTCCTTATCAAAGAGGGAAATCTGCCTGGGATTTACTAGTAAAGAAAATGTACTCTTTGCACTTGCATTACATCTAGATTTGGCAACAGAAGTCTGTGACACCATTCAAAAGCACAAAGACAAAATAATGAATTAGACTACAGTGTAGGAATTGTACATTTAACATTTCTTAGTAAATTCCAGTTGGCCTCATCTGATATGTTGAAACTTCTCATACCATTAGTAAGGGAAAACCCAAGATGCCTCCCAAAAGAGGATACAGGAATCCAGGAAACATTCTTGATAGTACATTTTCAAGCCCAAAGACACACTTATAACTATATGTTGCGTGGGTAAACAATTACTCTATACTGCTAAGAATGATCATAACACGGTAAAAAAGTAAATTCCTAACTTAGGTGGAGAAAAAAAGCCTGCAAGGTATTGGGACCACAAGACAGACTACAGGCAGAACCGTACTCCTTTTATTTTCATTTTGGAAACTCTATTTATTGTCATTTTGGAAACCTGTTGCAATTAAGGCATCAAAATGGAATTAAAAAGACTTTACTTCAACACGACACATTCTGGGAAGCAGAAAACCCATTTTTTGAGTGAGAAAGTCATTCCAAAGAAACAGGGCTTTGGGGGATCTGACTGTACATAGAGAACATTTCCTATTCTTTTCTTCCTCTTGACTTTGAGTCAAAGAATTACTGCAAGCGATTTAAGAAACACTATTTCCTGGTAGAGGTGGTTCAGGAGATTGAAGGAAAAAGAAAAATGATTAAAGAGATAAGCCAGTTTGCAAGGGAGTCTTCTGCAGTCGCCTAACAGCCAGCGAACTGGAAACTGGCTAGTTTTTAGATACCGAAGCCAACAGAGGAACCAGGAGCAAGTCGAAGTCCAGCCAAAGGTTGGGGGCATACAGAGAGAACAATCGCTGCCAGATACTTCTGCTTCCACCGCAAAAGACTCCAACCCCCTCCAACTCTCTCTCTTTAAAATGTTTCCAATACTCACTACCTGCCGAGAAATACCTCCTCCCCGACAATCCCAACCACCCTGCGGGAGTGACAGGCTGTGTTCACTTACTGAGCTGTCCCCCGCCAGACGTCGTGCTCGGTTCCCGACCTCCGCCGCCTCCAACGCCAGCTGCTCCAGGGATCCCCGGCGCCCCCATCCCCGGCGGGGTTCCACTCTGCCTTTCGAAGTTGCCTGGATTGGAGAAGTAGTCGCGCAGCCGTGGCAGTTCGCGGCCGCTCTCTAACAGCTCGGTGTGCAGCTCCAGGGCTGTCAGCAAGTATTGATCGCGCAACAGCTGAGCCGCGATCGCATCAATTGACAATCGGGCGGGGGTCTCCCCACAGCCCCCCAATGCCACCGCAGCCGCCGATGCCTCCCCAGGGAGCCCTGGCCGCGCACTGCTCCCTAAGGCCACGGGATCCTGGGGCGATAGCGAGTCCGCAGAGCCAGGATCTAGGCCGCTCCCGGAACCCAGCCTAAGTCCTGCCCGCCGATCCTCGGTCGCCACTACCTCGTCGTCGTCCTCATCCGAATCGCTGAGGAATGGATTCACACCGCCGCCACCACTGCCACCACCTCCAGGCGCCATTGCCGCCATCTTATCCTGTCAGGACTGTGGGCGCCTCCCTGACTGGTTCTGACAGGCCGCAGCCCGGATTCCCCTAAGCCTCAGCGAGCACTGCGCACCTCCACAACCCCGGCCTGGCCCACCTCCCAGAGACCAGAAATAGGCTCGGAAGTAGAAGTCCGGATGCACGGGAACCCGCCACCTCAGCCACTGCTGCACCAGCAGCGGAGCTCTGCAGGCGTCTTCCTGGTCTCAGTCTCGCGAGAAAGGGTGGGAGTGTCGCCCCTCCCCTCCCAAGCCCTGCCCCAGCTCCGCCCCTTCTATATGCCAGAGCGCAAAGATTGAAAGCCCCGCTCCCCGCTCAAAGACAAAACCCCGCCCTCACTCCTGTTTGATTGGCCCAAGAGGGGGGGCTGGAGTTGCCGAGGACTGGCTTTAGAATTATCGCGAGAGCAGTCTCCTGGCAGGTAGGTTTCGGGGGCGTTCCGCAGTTGAGAGGCAGTTATGACGGTGCTTTAGGAATGTTCTCTTGGCTGTCCTTTCAGGGGTCAGAGGGGAGATCTGCCGGAGAGCTGGGTCCTGCCCTAGCGCTGAGGGAGGCCCCATTCCTGAGATAACGTCTGACCCGGAAAAGCCCCAGGTAAAGCCCAGGCACCAGAGCGCAGAGGTGCGGCGGCACCAAAACTGGCCTCACGCCCGCAGGCGCGCTGCTTCCTTGGCACTCCACTTTTTCTTGTTATTTGCTGCCAGTTGGTGATATTGCCTTTGCATGTGTAGCAGGTGCCTAGGACAGTAGTTAGAAATTGACTTCCTTTCTCTTCCCTCCCCAGTCAAGTGCCTGCACGCCCTGGAGGCCTGGCGACAGCACCGGCTGCTTGAACTTCTGAAAGACCGCCTTCTAGCTACCGAGTTAGTGCTGGGAAAAGGCGCGGTGTGCTGGGGTGTGGGAGGTGGAGGAAGTAACCGGACAGGACTCGAGTTTTGGATTTCGTTGGATTTGTGCATAGATACCCTGAATGAGCACTTAGCATTTAAAACACAGTTTGCACAACAAGGACCCTTGAAAGTATTAAATGCAGCCCCATCAGTAGAGAGGTAGTGCAAACTTAAGCCTAGAAACGTTCAACGACCTGGTCAACTCAACTCCACTAATAAGTATTCAAAGGAATTTTAAAATCAGTTTTCTTATGTGCAAAGGCATTCCTCTCCCACTAACTTTCCAGTCTTTCTGACTTGGCCATTTAGGCTGGAATTAAGGTATTAACTGGGGGACATATTTATTTTAAAGCTTGGATGCTTGCAGTTTTAATTCCCTTTACTAAATGTTTGCACACAGTAAATATACTAAATTTGGAAGTTCCACCTTCTTTTTTATGTCAGTCCTTGATTACAATCCAGGGTGGTAAAGGGGATGTTAATTTCTAGCCAGACAGCATTGGAATGGTAATCTTAAAACCTATTTTCTTCACACATAAATTGCCCCTTTTGCAAGGTTTTAAATTTCCTTTCTTTCCTGTAAGCACCAAAATAAATAGGTAGCCATAATTTTGTCTTCAGGAGAGTTACATGTTACATTGAAGTAGTAAAGTATCTCTTTTAGATCTGTGGGAAAAAAAACAAAACAGGGCATTCTTATATAACCATAGGTCAGGTTATTGGCTTACATGTAAAAGTGTGTCAACAGTTAAGTGTAGGCTTTAATTTCAGTTTACCCAGGCTCAGGAAACTAAAATTTTCATTTGGATGAGGCTTTGGGTTTTTTCTTTTGTTTTTGCTGGAAACTTTCTTTTGACATGCTTAGTATTAAGAATTCCAAATAGTTTTTTATAGAACATTAGCTCCTGATGTTCAAATTCTAAATATTTTTCTGTGCTATATGTATGGAAGAAAAACATGAAAAAAGAATCCCCAGTCTTAGGAAAATAGTATCAAAATAGCCAATGCTGTATCCTTTTACTGTTTATTAACAGAAAGGATTGCTGATACTTATTGTAGTTGAGTTTGCCAGAGATACTGAAAATGGAATCAGTTTCTGGAATGGAGAAGTGGGAGGGAATAGTGAATGGCATGGAAAGAGCATGATTGGAAATGTATTATTTATATACAATATATCCATCTCTGTAGTGGAATTTTTAGAAATCTCCTGCACTTAGGGTCCTGAAGAGGATTGTCCTTGTCTTGTAGAAGTGCCTAGAGTTCATATTCCAATTCTGCTAATTATTTGCTGTAACAACATAAGTTACTTAACTTCTCTTAATCTTACTTAACATTTATCTGCCGAGGGGATTAATGAAAGTACACAGAATTAGGAATGTGTTTGTCACAATGCCTGGTACCCAGTACACTGTAAATGTTGGTATTATTGTCAGTTATGGATAGTGTAATATTAATATATATTGAAAGTATTTGAGAGGTTTTTAAATATAAAACAAGATAAATATCAACTATTCAGTCACTAAAACTGGAAAAAACAATTAAGTCAGTAGGGTGCAAAGAGAGTATCTTTAATTTAGGGTTTTATTTCTAAAATGTAAGTTGAAAATAGATTTAAAATATGTTTTCTCAGAGAGTTGTAAGAAGTTGGACGTAGAAGTGCTTCCATGATTGACTTCCTATGTAAATCTGTAGTTTCCTGATTCTACTTCGTATCCTATAATCATGGATCGTATCCTATAATCATGGACTTGTTTATATGACCTTCGCAGCCCAGAACAAATCAATGGGCCAATTTTCTCAGTAAGTACTTTTCTTTTCCACAGTACATAGAGATGTACTTATCAATAAAAGTGCATAAGAAGTAGCACATACTAGAATGTTAATAATTGCTAATCTCTACTTATAATAACTTATTAATGTGGTTGGGAATTTTCTCCTTAGCAAACTTTGGGTTAATGCAGGTCTTTACAGCTAAAATTTGAATAATGAGGATAGTCATTGAACTTTGTAGCTGAACAATGAAACATTAAAGAAAAATCTTTAATGTTTCTTTTAAACACTTTAAATATTTTAGGGCTTAAAAACTAATTTTTGGGAGCGCCTGGGTGGCTCAGTTGGTTGAGCGACTGCCTTCGGCTCAGGTCATGGGACCGGAGACCCGGGATCGAGTCCCACATCGGGCTCCCTGCTCGGCGGGAAGCCTGCTTCTCCCTCTCTCAATCCCAATGCTTGTGTTCCCTCTCTGGCTGTGTTTCTCTCTGTCAAATAAATGAAATCTTTAAAAAAAAAAAACCAAAAAAACAAAAAAAACCCCCCAATTTTTGGCTTTAATTGTCTTATAATAACCACAGGTAACATTTTAAATGCAAATTTTTGGTTGACGTGAAATTTTAGAAATACATAATTTTTAAATTGTTTTCCAATGCACGGAAACATTCCATAGGTAGAAGCTAAATAACTTACTGGTACATGGATATGTGTCTTTTAAAATTTTTAGTACTTATTCATTTGTTTTGAGAGGTTTCCAAACAAGTCAACCATGACAAAGTTTTCTTCAGTAAATTTGAATAAAATGTGATTCTCTTTAAAGAGAAATGTTAATTATATTGCTTAATATACATGTGCTTGGCAATAATAAAATACGTGAAGTATAAATAAAATATGTGAAGGATAATATTTTGGAATTGCTGCAATTTTATGTGTAGTAAATGACTCAGACATGTAAGTTTTGTTTTGTTTTGTTTTTTAAGTATCCTGAATCTTCACAGTTCAATTGTTTGTTCTAGAGGAATAAAAAGAGAAGCAAGGCAGCCTCTAGTGGCTATAGTGCCTATTACATGTACCTTTGAAATGATAATCCTAAATAATTTCTTCGGCATGCATCTGCATCCTTACTAAGCGCGTAGGACTGTGATGAGTGCTGGAGGAGCCCTTTCTTATTGTCATGGAATCACGGTTAAGTGATAGAGGCAGCCATTAATCCAAGTGGTAAACACAGAAGTATGTATTTATAAATTTGAAGTAAAGGTTTTGGTTTTTGGTTTGGACTGGGGAGTCTGTGAGGAAGTGATGCTTGAAAGAAAGTGTAAGAAGGGGCGCCTGGGTGGCTCAGTTGGTTAAACGACTGCCTTCAGCTCAGGTCATGATCCTGGAGACCCCGGGGACTGCCTTCAGCTCAGGTCATGATCCTGGAGACCCCAGGGACTGCCTTCAGCTCAGGTCATGATCCTGGAGACCCGGGATCGAGTCCCACATTGGGCTCCTGGCTCGGCACTCGGCGGGAAGTCTGCTTCTCCCTCTCTCACTCCCCGTGCTTGTGTTCCCTCTCTGGCTGTGTTTCTCTCTGCCAAATAAATAAAATCTTTAAAAAAAAAGAAAAAGAAAAAAAAAGTGCAAGAAGTGTCATGAGACAGTGGAGTGAGAGAGGATAGAGGGTTGATTAGAAGTGCAATTTTTGCAGAGGTCTTAATAACAGTGCAGTTTATGCAGAGGAAGCATGGGCTACTTGCATAAGAAGGACCAGTGTGGTGCGATGCCATAAGCAAAGAGGAGTACCATGAGACTAAAGCTAGAAAGGGAGGCAGAGACCAGTTCATGTAACACCTTGTGTGTTGTATTAAGGATTCTACTTTTGATTATGATGGGGGAGATGCACTGAAGGGTTTTACCCAAGGGTGAGGTGTTCCTATGTGCATTTTGAAAAAAAGCAAAATAAAAAGTTAATATGTGGCTATATAGCTGAAGGATGGGGCATAAAGAATGACTGCTAGTTTTCTGATTGGTATACCTGAGTGGAAGGTGGTACCATCTCCTGAGATTATAAACACTAAGGAGTTACGAAGTTTACTACCTAAACAAGGTTCATGGGGGATATCATGAGTTTGGGTTGTTTTTTGTTTGTTTGTTTTTGTTTTTAAGATTTTATTTATTTGACAGAAACACAGATAGAGAGGGAACACAAACGGGGGACATGAGAGAGGGAGAAGCAGGCTTCCTGCCCGAGCAGGGAGCCTGATATGGGACTCGATCCCAGGACTGCAGGATCATGACCTGAGCCAAAGGCAGACACCTAATGACTGAGCCACCCAGGCGCCCCTCATGAGTTTGGTTTTAAACATACTCAGATTGTGTCTCAGGTGGATGTGTTAAGGTTGGAATTATATGGGCACCTGGGTGGCACAGTGGGTTAAAGCCTCTGCCTTCAGCTCAGGTCATGATCTCAGGCTCCTGGGATCGAGGCCCGCATTGGGCTCTCTGCTCAGCAGGGAGCCTGCTCTCCCTCCTCCCCCCCCCCCCCCCCCCCCCCCCCGGCCTGCCTCTGCCTACTTATGATCTCTCTCTCTCTGTCAAATAAATAAATAAAATCTTAAAAAAAAAAAGGTTGGAATTATATATATATGGATTTGGAGCTATTTGTTAAGACTTTCACGTATAAGTGCTCCTGACACCAAGGGTGTAGTCAAAAAAGCCTAGACAGGGGGATGCCTGGCTGGCTTAGTTGGTGGAGCATGCTACTCTTGATCTCAGGGTTGTGAGTTTGAGGCCCATGTTGGATGTCAAGGTTACTTAAAAATAAAATCTTAAAAAAAAAAAAAATGTCAGGACGCCTGGGTGGCTCAGTCATTGGGCATCTGCCTTCGGCTCTGGTCGTGATCCCCGAGTTCCCGGATCAAGCCCTGTCTGGCGGGAAGCCTGCTTTTCCCTCTCTCACTCCCCCTGCTTGCGTTCCCTCTCTAGCTGTGTTTCTCTCTCTCAAATAAAATCTTTTTTAAAAAAATGCCTAGACAGAAAGTACAAGAGTGAGAATAAAAGAAGCCCTAAGACTAAGTTTGGAGTAACCCCAAAATCCATTGAGCAGATATAGACCTCTCGATATTGGACAGAGAAGTAGGAGGAAAACTGGAGCAGTATTCACAAAAGCTAAGAAATGATGGCTATTTAAGAAAGAAGTCATGGTTAAGGAAGACAAATTGAATGGAAGATAGAAAACTAAAAAAAAAAGCCACTGGATTTTGCAATATTGGCTGTATTACATTAGTGAAACCTTTTTCTCTGATGTAATGGAAAACAAAGGCTCAAGTTTTTTGAGTTTTAGAGGATCAGGGAAAAAGAGAATTTGGCTGTGTTGGAGAGAAAAGGGCAGCCAATGCCTTTTAAAACGTTCTTTATTAATCCTTTATTTGTAAGATATACCCTTGGCATAGGTGTGGCTTGACTCATTTTCTGTACCGTATAGTGTTTAACTGAACGAAAACTTTATCTGTTCTTCTTGTTAGATATTGTTTCCAATTTTTATGATACAAAGAGCAGAAGACAAGAATTGCATTTAAAGCTTTTTACCTGTATTTTTATTTGGTGTGGAATTTACCTTAATACATTCTAAAGTGGTAACTCTACTAGTGCTTCTGTCAGTTGGTTAAAAGCTTCAAACTAGATCTCTGTCTCACACCACGTACAAATAAATTCCAGATAATGAAGGCAAAAAACAAAAATCTAAAACTTAGAATTTAGTTCTAATTTAAAACTATTTTTATGTGACATTAAAACAAGGAAAATTTTCTTATGGAAAACATAAAAAAACTTACTCCAGAAAGGATAGATTTGATAAATTATACTGTATTAAAGTTATAAAACTTCTATTTAACAAAAAGCACCATAAACAGATTTATGTTTACCTTGTATGTATGGTGCAAATAAATATCTATATTTATATATAAAGAGATACACAGATACACCTGCATATAATATAATGTACAAGTCAAAGAAAAAAGGCCAACAAGCATAATCCTATTTGATTTGAAGGATATGGGCACACAGTTGAAAGGATAAAAAATCCTATTGGCCAGTAGAAACATGAAAAGATGTTCACCTTCACTAGTAATCAGGCAAATAGATACTCAAACAACAGGGTGCCATTTCATCCTGTGTAGGTTGGCATAGATAAATATGATAATAATAGTCAATTATGGGGATTTAGAGAAAATATGAATTCTCATACACTGCTGGTGTGCATCTAAATTGTTATTGACATTTTGCTACTATCTTGTAAAGTTGAGAATATAGGTTTACTCCAGCAATTCCACTTAATAGAGATGATTTTCAAATTTACTAGTATGTGAAATAGTTTGAAATACATTTTTTCACTACCATATGCCGTATTCATACAATGCACATGCATGCATGTGCGCACATAGAGAAAAATTAAAATACTTTTTCAAAACAATCATTTTCCTTTCTACTTCTGAAGTAGTTTATTGTGATGTGTTCTCTCTCTTATCCTATTCTATTTCATTTTTTTCTAGCTAATTGCAATCCACCAGGTTAATTTTGTGATGGATCATCATTCTGTTTGTCATTCTGAAAATCTCCCAATTTTACCATGAGAGATAGGTGAATTGCAGCATTCTTTGTAGTAATGACAATTGGGGACAATGTCTATCAAGATAATTTTCAACTAAATTGTAGTATAATTATATAATAGAATATATGTCTAAATCTTTATAAGTTTTTGATAGTGCTGGCTAGAATAGACTTATAAAAGGAATAATGGCTTTGTATGTATACTGATAAAAATAATTTTCTAAGGATGGAGAAGGCATGAGTGCAAATATTGGTGATTATAATGTTAATCTAATCTTGTAGAATGAGAGCTTTTAATCCCATAATTGACTGAGTTTAAAATGTATACCTCCCTGTAGAAGAATTCAAATAATCTATGTAGGTACTTCATGCTCTCAGAAGATAGAGTATAACTCAGTATAACTCCTTACTCCCTAAGTATTGGTTGTACATAGCAGCTTCCTTCCAAAGAGTATAATATTAAATCATTAAATTTATAGTGGAGAAACCTGACAAACACTGCCTTGGCCAGATGATCAAGTTTAATATCAGGTGTAATAAGCCATGTTGACGGCATACGCCCTTGGTAAGATGTGATAAAAATGGCACCTTACACATGTAGTTTTCCTTCCTCTTCTCTTCCATAACCCTATTCTAATCATGAGAAAAACATGAGACAAATTCCTATAGAGGAGTCTCCTACAATATAACTGACTAGTACTCTTCAGAACTCACAAGGTTATCAAAACAAGCAAACTCTGAGAAATTGTCACAGCCAAGAGATGCCTAAGTAGACATGATAAGTAACTGTACTGTGGTATTCTGGAACAGATAAAGGATGCTAGATATAAAGAAAACAAATTGAATTCTTCTCAAGTATGTGGCTGGGTATGAATCATCTAAATAACTAACAGCTCCTGTTAGTCTACTAGCCGTGAGGAAATTTGAAAGATTAGTTCTTTTATGGCATTTCTAAAGTCACATACAGTTTTCCCCTGAAAGGGACATACATCATGATGAAAAAATATACATCCCCAAATAATAAGTATAAAGAAACAAATGAACTAGTATTAATAACCTGGCTTAATAGCTTACCTGATAATATTCTGTTATGTGCAGGTCTCAATTACTTCCTTACAGTTCTTATTTTGAAGGATTTTTTTTTTAAAGATTTTATTTATTTATTTGACAGAGAGAAACACAGCTAGAGAGGGAACACAAGCAGGGGCGGTGAGAGGGAGAAGCAGGCTTTCCGCGGAGCAAGGAGCCTGATGTAGTAGGGATACTCATTTGTAGGTTGTTGACGTGGTCCAGGTGAGGATGTGATGAACTTATATGGAGAAGTAAGAAACACAAGCCCTTTTGAAAATAGAACTCAGAGGTGCCTGAGCAGCTCAGTTGGTTGAGCGACCAACTCTTGATTTCACCTGGGGTCATGATCTCAGGGTTGTGGGATCCAGCCCGATGTAGGGCTCTGTGCTGGGCATGGAGCTTGCTTAAGAGCCTTTCTTTCCCTCTCTGCCTCTCCCCTCCACTCACACACTCTCTCTCTCTCTCTCTCTCAAGAAAGGAAGAAAGAAAGAGAACCCAACTGGACACTGAGAAATATTTAATAAATATGTAGTGTTTGTATCATTAATATTTGATGATAATAAACATTACAAGTCCATAATCAAGAACTCATAAAATTGATTTGACTGGAACAGGAAAACACAGTATACCTTTTTCTTTTTTATTGGTTTCTTTTAAAATAATGTAAACTCAAATAAAAATCGAGTGCTTTGTAATCTAGTGTAGAGTATTTCTAGTGCTTTACATTTGTATGGTGCCATGTCTTAGTTTCTTCCCACTAGACTCCTGCCGTGGAATAAGGCTGATGGTATCTTTTTTGAGGGATAAGGGAACTAAGACCCGGAGTGACTTCATGGGGATCCTGCTGTTCTTGCCTAACAGAGTATGAGTTTCACTTTAGCTCTTACTGCTCTAGGAAGGTCAAAGTTCTCACACAAAATGTTTGTTTGATAACTTCAGTAAGTTTTGGGGTAGTGAAAAATTTATATGTTCTTTAACCCATAGACTTTATTCAGAAAAGCTGTGTAACAGCAGTGGGAAAAAAAGAAAGAACATTAAGTCCAGGGAGTTACTCATAAATGCAAATAAATGTGGGAAATAACATACTTTGCTTATTTACAACAAAGAGGGGATCGTTAAATGATTGTGAGCTTGGGCGCCTGGGTGGCTCAGTCAGTTAAGCGGTTGCCTTTGGCTCAGGTGATCATCTCAGGATCTTGGGATCTAGCCCAGCATCTGGCTCCCTGTTCTGCGGGGAGCCTGCTTTTCCCTCTTCTTCTGACCCTCCCCCCTGCTCGTGCGGGCTCTCTCTCTCTCTCTATCTCTGTCAAGTGAATAAATAAAATCCTTTAAAAAGAATAAATAAACCAGTGTGAGCTTCTGTACATCCAAATACACCATAGGTACTTCAGCTCTGGCTATAATTTAAGATCTAACTGAAATGAATTAAGTACTTGAAAAGCAACTTACTTTGAACAACTGAACATGATACCTGGTAGATTGCATCCTTGAATGGAAGATAGAAAAAAAGGATAATAATTGAATATAATGTTATAAATAATTTTAGACCAATAAACTTAATAATTTGGATGAGGTCAACAAATTTCTTAAAAGGTATAGCTACCAAAGCTCACTCAATGATTAGTAACTAACCTGAATATCCCTATATATATATGAAGAAATTGAATCTATAGTTAAAAACCTTCCCACAAAGAATACTTCAAGCCAGTAGTTTCACCAGTGAATTCTGTTATACAGCAAAGGAAAAAATAATACAGATTCTACACAAAGTCTTCCAAAAATGAAAGATGTAGCAACACTTCCTAACTCATTGTGTGATACCAAGACCAGAGAAAGACATTATAAGAAAAAAAATTAGGGTCTAATATATTTTGATAAACATTGCTTTAAAATGCTAAAGTATATTTTAAAATGAAATCTAACAGTCCATAGAGGATAACACTTAAAGACCAAGTAGGGTTTATTCCGGGAAGGCAAGCTTGGTTTAACATTTGTAATTCAATCAGTGTAATTCACCACATTAAGAGACTGAAATAGAAAAACCAAATTATCATGATCATCTCAGTATATCCAACAAAAAGCATTTGACAACATCCAGCATCAATTCATGATTTTAAACACCACATATGGGAGTGAAAGTGAATTCTTTTAATAAAGGAAATTTCCCAAACCTGGAAAGTTGACAACTTTCACCCTAGGATTGGAAAGCTGCTTTGAACATTGGGGTACATATTGCCCTTCTTTTCACTACATTTGTATCTTGGGGGTAAATACCCAGTAGTGCAATTGCAGGGTCATAGGGTAAATTCTATTTTTTAAATTTTTAAGGAATCTCCACACTGTTTTCCAAAGCAGCTGCAGCAACTTGCATTCCCACAATATTATAATAGGGTTCCCCTTTCTCCACAGCCTCTCCAAACTTGTTGTTTCCTGTCCTGTTAATTTTGGCCATTCTGACTGGTGAAAGGTGGTATCTTAATGTGGTTTTGATTTGAATTTCCCTGATAGCTAATGACGATGAACATTTTTTCATGTGTCTGTTAGCCATTTGTATGTCTTCCATGGAGAAGCATCCGTTCATGTCTCCTGCCCATTTTTTGATGTGATTATCTTTTTTGTTGTTGTTGAGTTTGAGGAGTTCTTTTTTTTTTTTTTTTTTAAGATTTTTTATTTATTTGACAGAGAGAAACACAGCCAGAGAGGGAACACAAGCAGGGGGAGTGAGAGAGGGAGAAGCAGGCTTCCCACCAAGCAGGGAGCCCGATGTGGGACTCGATCCCGGGTCTCTGGGATCATGACCTGAGCCGAAGGCAGTCGCTTAACCAACTGAGCCATGCAGGCGCCCCTGAGGAGTTCTTTATAGATCTATATATCAGCCCCTTGTCTGTAGTGTCATTTGCAAATATCTTCTCCCATTCTGTGGGTTGCCTCTTTGTTTTGTTGACTGTTTCCTTTGCTGTGCAGAAGCTTTTTATTTTGATGAAGTCCCAAAAGTTCATTTTCGCTTTTGTCTCCTTTGCCTTTGGAGACGTGTCTTGAAAGAAGTTGCTGTGGCCGATGTCAGAGAGGTTACTGCCTATGTTCTCTAGGATTTTGATAGATTCCTGCCTCACGTTGAGGTCTTTCATCCATTTCAAGTTTATCTTTGTGTGTGGCGTAAGAGAATGGTCTAGTTTCATTCTTCTGCACGTAGCTGTCCAATTTTCCCAGCACCATTTATTGAAGAGATTGTCTTTTTTTCCACTGGATATTTTTTTCCTGCTTTGTCAAAGATGATGACCATAGATTTGTGGGTCCATATCTGGACACTCTACTCTGTTCCAGTGGTCTGTGTCTGTTTTTGTGCCAGTACCACGCTGTCTTGGTGATCACAGCTTTGTAATAAAGCTTGAAATCAGGCAACGTGATGCCCCCAGCTTTGTTTTTCTTTTTCAACATTTCCTTGGCAATTCAGGGTCTTTTCTGGTTCTATATAAATTTTAGGATTGTTTGTTCCAGCACTTTGAAAAATGTTGGTGGAATTTTGATTGGGATGGCATTGAAATTATAGATTGTGCTGGGCAATATAGACTTTTTTTTTAAAGACTTTATTTATTTATTGACAGAGAGAGAGATCACAAGTAGGCAGAGAGGCTGGCAGAGAGAGAGAGGAGGAAGCAGGCTCCCTGCTGAGCAGAGAGCCCGATGCGGGCCTTGATCCCAGAACTCTGAGATCATGACCTGAGCTGAAGGCAGAGGCTTTAACCCACTGAGCCACCAGGTGCCCCAGTATAGACATTTTAACAGTGTTTATTCTTCTGATCCATGTGCATGGAATGCTCTTCCATCTTTTTGTGTCTTCTTCAATTTCTTTCATGAGTGTTTTGTAGTTCCTCACATACAGATCCTTAACTTCTTTGGTTAGGTTTATCGCAAGGTATCTTAATGGTTTTTGATGCTGTAGTAAATGGAATCAATTATCTCATTTTCCTCTCTATGTTTTCATTGTTATTGTATAAGAACACAACTGATTTCTGTGCATTGATTTTGTATTCTGATACATTGATTTTGTATCCTGCCACATTACTGAATTGTTGTATGAGTTCTAATAGTTTGGGGGTGGAATCTTGGGTTTTCCATATAAAGTATCATTTCATCTGTGAAGAGAGAGTTTGACTTCTTCTTTGCCAATTTGAATACCTTTTATTTCTTTTTGTTGTCTGATTGCTGTTGCTAGGACTTCTAACGCTATGTTGATTAAAAGTGGCTAGAGTGGGCATCGTGGCTTGTTCCTGATCTCAATGGGAAGGCTATCAGCTTTTCCCCATTGAGAATGATATTTGCTGTGGGTTTTTCGTAGATAGATTTTATGAGGTTGAGGAATGTTCCATCTACCCCTATACTTTGAAGAGTTTTAATCAGGAATGGATGCTGTATTTTGTCAAATGTTTTTTCTGCTTCACTTGAGAGGACCATGTGGTTCTTCTCTCTTCTCTTATTTGATTTGTTCTATCACATTGATTGATTGCGAATGTTGAACCACTCTTGCATCCCTGGGATAAATCCTACCTGGTCATAGTGGATAATCTTTTTAATGTACTGTTGGATCTTAGTAGCTAGGATCTTGTTGAGAATCTGGGCATCCATATTCATCAGGGATATTGGTGTGAAGTTCTCCTTTTTGATGAGGTCTTTGCCTGGTTTGGGGATTAAAGTAATGATGGCTTCATAGAAAGAGTCTGGAAGTTTTCCTTCTGTTTCTATTTTTTGGAACAGCTTCAGGAGATTAGGTATTATTTCTTCTTTGAATGTTTGGTAGAATTCCCCAGGGAATTCGCCAGGCCCTGGGCTCTTGTTTTTGGGGAGGTGTTTGATCATTGCTTCATCTCATTACTAGATATTGGTCTATTCAGGTTGTCAGTTTCTTCCTGTTTCAGTCTTGGAAGTTTATAGGTTTCTAGGAGGGCATCCATATCTTCTAGGTTATTTAATTTGTTGGCATATAACTGTTGATAGTAATCTCTGATGATTATTTCTATTTCCTTGGTGGTAGTTGTGATTGCTCTCCTTTCATTCATAATTTTATTAATTTGGGTCCTCTCCCTTTTCTTTTGGATTAGTTTGGCCAGTGGTTTATCGACCTTATTAATTCTTTCAAACAACCAGCTTCTAGTTTCACTGATGTGTTCTACTGAGATAAAAGACATTTATAATGACAAGGAAGAAGTCCTTCATTCATAGGTGATATAATTATCTCTGTAGAAAATCTAAAGGTATCTACATAAAAGCTACTATAGAACAGTTTGTCAGTGTTGCAGGATACAGGGTGAGTGTATAAAAATCGGTGATTCGAGAACTAAGAAGGGAAAATTAAAATACAAGATAGTGTTTACAATAATATCAAAAACATAAAATATGTAGGGGTGAATTACACAAGCATGAGGAAAGTTTTGAGGGTTATGGGTATGTTCATTATCTTGACTATGTTTATTGTACATTTTAAATCTGTACAGTCTGTTATAGACAAATTATGCCTCAGTAGAGCTATAAAAAAACTATAAAGAATATTATTGGGGCATTTCAAAATATTGTGGAATATAGATGGTAGGTGAGATAAAATACTGACATTGAGTTTACTAAAGTTGAAAATTGCTATCTGTATATAAGAGAATATCATTGTTCTCGGGAAATAAACACTGAAGTATTTAGAGGTTAAAGGCCATAGTGTATGTAATTTATCTTCAAATGGTTCCAAAACAGTATTATGTGATTTTACACACATGCACACACACACACGTGTGTGTGTATGTACACTCGTGAGGGGTTAGATAGACAAAGGGACAGGAGAGGCAAGAGAAAAAATGACAAAGCAATCAGAAATATTAGCCTAGATGTATGTGGCAGAGGGGTATATGAGTTTTTGTACCACTATGCTTGCAACTTTTTTCTCAGTTTGAAATTATTTTCAAATAACAAGTATTAAAAATCTGTATTAAAGAAAGTGCTGTCATTTATAAAAATTCCATATATAGGACACAAAATAGATAACCAAAAGAAAAATTAATTAAACTTACCCAAAATTGAAAAGTACTGCTCTTTGAAAAACACTTAAAAATGAGAAGGAGGAGGGGCGCCTGGGTGGCTTAGTTGGTTAAGTGACTGCTTTCTGCTCAGGTCATGATCCTGGAGAGCCGGGATTGAGCCCCACATCAGGCTTCCTGCTTGGCGTGAAGCCTGCTTCTCCCTCTCTCAGTCCCTCTGCTTGTGTTCCCTCTCTAGCTGTGTTTCTCTCTGTCAAATAAATAAATAAAATCTTTAAAAAATTAAAAAAAAAAATGAGAAGGAGGAGGGCGCCTGAGGGTTCAGTCGTTAACCATCTTCCTTCCTGGAGTTCCAGGATCGAGCTCTGCATCAGGCTCCCTGTGCTTGGCAGGAAGCCTGCTTCTCCCTCTCTCACTCTCCCTGCTTGTGTACCATCTCTGGCTGTATTTCTCTCTGTCATATAAATAAATAAAATCTTTTAAAAAAATGAAAAGGAGGGGAAAAAGTATTTTAAAAATGTCCATTGAACACATGAGAAGTCGTTTGATATCATTGGTTATCAGGGAAATGTAAATTAAGACTACAGTAGGTTACCAGTACACTCCCACATATAGAAAAAGCAAAATTAAACAGGCTACAATATCCAATATCATTGGCAAATATATGGAGCAATTCCGGCTATCAGACATTTCTGGCCTGGAGGACATTATGCTAGCTGAAATAAGCTAGTCAGAGAAAGGCAAATATTGCCTGATTTTCCTTACATGAGATATCTAAGAGAGTCAGACTCACAGAAGCAGAGTAGAATGATGGTCACCAGGGTTTGGGGGGGGGGGAGGAGAAATGGGAGTTGTTCAACAGGTATAAAATCTCAGTTACCCGAGATGAGGAAGTTCTAGACATCTGCTGTACAGCATTATGCCTGTAGTTAGCAGTACTGTATTGTACACTTGAAAATATAGAAAGGGTAGCTCTCCCATGTTAAATGTTCTTACCAGAATTTAAATACCCATAGAGATAAGGAAAATAACAGAACACTGATGCTTTGGTATAAAACAAAGTTTGGAACTTGGTTCTCTAAGAGATTTACATCTGTTAGATTTTAAAGTCCACAAGGATGACAAACAAGTTTTTCTCACACAAGCAGTCCAACTTCATGTACATCAGGAACAGTATCAGCCAATAGTTAATGAGTACTGACTGTGGTAGGCACTCTTCTGCATATTTTACACAGATGAACTCAATTCTTTTTTTTTTTCTTTACGAGTTTGAGAGAGAGAGAGAGAGAGGCAGAGGGAGTATGGGGCAGAGGGAGAGGGAGAAGCAGACCTTCCACTGAGCAGGGAGCCTGATGTGGGGCTTGATCCCAGGACCCCGAGATCATGACCTGAGCCAAAGGGAGATGCTTAACGACTGAGCCACCTAGGTGCCACTGTAGGCAGTATTTTACACACGTAATGTGAAATGTCTAAAAGTTAGCATAAAAATTACATTAAAACTTAAATTAACCATGTTGACATTTTTAATAATGAAAAATGGAAAACAACTCTGTTGACCAGTATGGAGGTGATCAGGAAGATTAAGGTATGCGCTTTGAATAGAGCATGTGATGGTAAATGATGTGAGAAGAGTATTTTTTTAAAAAAACAAAGATATGTTAATGTATGATAAAGAAAAATCAATGCATGAAGTTGTGAGCCTTTATAAAAATGTAAATTAGATAAAAACTAAGAAATGTAACAGGTTTTTCTTTAAATGGTAAAATCATAAGTAATTTTTCTATATTTTCCAAACTTACCACAATGATTATTTCACTTTAAATTTTTTTATTTTTTAAAGATTTATTCATTTATTTTAGAGAGAGAGAGTATAGGGATGGGGCAGAGGGAGAGGGAGAGAGAGTCTCAAGCAGCCTCCAAGCATGGAGCGTGGAGCTTAAGGTGGGGCCCAATTCCACAACCCCCAGATCACCACCTGAGCTGAAACCAAGAGATAGATACTCAACTGACTTTGCCAACCCAGGCACCCTGTGATTGTTTTATTTTTATATTCAAAATAACATTATCAAGATAGTGCTTGCTGTGTAGTTGAAGTTCATATATATTAGAAAAAGCAGAATATTTATTCTGAGAGTTTTGCCTTAGGTTGCAGAATAGCATCTACTCACTAACGACTCATACTTTATGGAATATATTTGATACTTATTTGACTCTTAAATCTCTCAGGAAAAAAGTGGCCCATAATTTGGCCATTTACTTTATTTTATATTCTTTTTATGATGTGCTTGACTTTGACAAGGGTTTTTGTTTTTGCTTTTGTTTTTTTGCTACCCTTTCCTTCCACGATGTAATTCTTCAGCCCAGGAAGAATAAGATGTGTCTGTAATTAAAATTACTTCATCTTTGGTGTTTTTCAGCCAAGGGTCACTGTATGTAACCAATGTTAAAAAGACAAGTGGAGTATTTTGTTGTTTCTAATCTGCAGGGAGATTCACCAGCAAAAGTAAATTATAGACTGGCTTGAAAAGCATTCCCATGGACTTGATCTTGGTAGTTAATGGCATACTGTCTTAGAGTATTTAAATGTTTCATGTTGCTTAGTTTTCCTTCCGTAAGTATGTGTAAGCTAATCGGATCTGTGACTATGTCTTCTTGGTGTTCTCTCTTGTACCCCACACACACTTATGTACAGAATATGTGCAAGAGCATTTTAATTGAATGAATGAATATAACTTCCACTTTTTTTTTTATTGGTTCAGGGAACTAAAAGTCTTACTTTAATGAGTGTACATTTTATGAAACATATGGAATTTAACTACTTTTTCCTTCCTATAATTTATTTAAATGTACAAAAGTGCATATAATCTGTCAGGAGAATGTACAAGTTTTTTGAGTTGATAGCCAAAAGTCAAAAAAATCCTCAAAAAACAAAAAACAAACAAACTCTCAAACTTTAAGTAATGTTAAATTCCAGGAGTATCAATGGTGGTCATATGGGCAACCAAGACCACAATGAATTATATTTTCTATTTTATATAGGATTTGATTTGTCTGAACCCTGACCCATTTTAGGACTCATTTACATATTTGTTTTTTAATCCTATGTTAGTTTTTATGAGCCTAGTATACATTTAAATTTATTATAGTTTGCTGGTATAATTAGGTATTATACTTGAACTTTCTCTTTTTATGTGAGTGTATTTTATCATGTATTTTATTTCAGTATTACCTCATTATTAAATAATGTTTATTGTTGCTACCATAAATGAAAGTATAGTTGTAAATTAGGTAATATTTTAAAATACATGTTCAATCTACATGCAGCCATCAAAATATGTGAATGTATATATAATTGCATTTAGGTTTACCCAAATTTAATTTTGTTCCCTCTTTCAGTTTTTTTTTTGAAGATTAAGTAGTTACACTGGATATGCTGCTCTTCTTTATTTTGGGATTGCTTGTACATTTTGTATTCTTCGGCTCCATCTTTGATATTTATTTTACATCTCCTTTGGTACATGGAATGACTCCTCAGTTTACACCATTGCCTCCTCCAGCAAAAAGATTAGTACTATTTGTTGCTGATGGCCTGCGGGTAGATACACTTTATGAATTCGATGAAAATGGAAATCCTAGAGCACCATATATTCGGTAAGCATGTCAACTCATACAAAGACCTTTCTGGAAATTGTTATCTTGACACTTTTATCTCATGTTGGACATAGAAGTGATGAGGAGAGGGTGCCTAGGTGGCTCAGTTGGTTAAGCAATTGCCATCGGCTCAGGTCATGATCCTGGAGTCCTGGGATTGAGTCCGCATCAGGCTCCCGGCTCAATGGGAAGTCTGCTTCTCCCTCTGACCTTCTCCCCTCTCATGTTCTCTCTCACTTTCTCTCTCTCTCTCAAATAAATAAATAAAATCTTAAAAAAAATTTTTTTTTTAAAGAAAAAACAGAAGTGATGATGAGAAAGAACAGGGGTCATATGCATCTGCCTTTGTCTTAAGGAGTAACAAGTTTATTTCCTCCTAGGAGTTAGGTATGACCTTAGCTGCTTGGCCTAATTTATCCTAAGTTCCCAAATCTGGCTTACAACTCACTATGTTATCTTTTTCTTTCTCTCTTTCTTATTTTTTTTTTCAGATTATTTATTTGGAACAGAGAGAGATCACAAGTAGGCAGAGAAGCAGGCAGAGAGACAGGAGGAAGCAGACTCCCTGCTGAGCAGAGACCCGGAAATGGGCCTCCATCCCAGACCCTGAGATCATGACCTGAGCCGAAAGCAGAAGGCTTTAATCCACTGAGCCACCCAGGCACCCATGTTATCTTTTTCTTATGAAATAAACTTGTTATATTTTTAAAATAATGACAAGCATAAATATTAGTGAATTGCTAATTATAGTGCTGTTTAACTAGAAAATGCAGAGTTCAACTGAAAATGTGCCTATAAAATATATAAAGCCTCTTCAGGTTTATGTCACTGTTAATTGTGATTTTAGATTTTATGAAGTGACTTTGAAAAGAAATGTTTAATCTTTTAAACTTATGGAGCTCCTACAAATAATTGTTACTTTTCTTATTAGTGACAAGTCCCTCAAAAGCCTTTCCTGAGGCTAGTATAGAGATTAAAACTCAAATTGAAGTGGAAATTTATCTAAAATATTCCATTTTCTCCTGTTCTTACCTGCCGTCATTACTTTTATCTCTTTATTGTGTTTTAGTTTTCTTTATAATACTTAATGTGAGCATGTTCTGTGCAGACTGGACCTTTGTTTTGTATACTACTTTATTTTTAGTTCTTAGAACATAGTAGGCAATTAAATATTTGTTGACTGCTCTCAGAATGAACTTGGAATTCTGTTGAATTTCCAGAAATTTATGGTGACTCAAAGAAATGCATACCATATTAAAGGATAAAAGTATTTAAGTGAGCAACACAGGGCAGCTGGAAGATAAGAGTAGGAAAGTAAGATCAAATCAGAGTTAAGTTCAGGTCACAAAAATGTGTCACATAAATTTCTACAAATAATTCAAAATTGGGATAATATATTTGGATGAATTTCTTAGTTGTCACAGAAAAGAGAGAAATAGAGTTCATTGCAAATCAATAAAAGTAGACTGGTTGTTAGAGAAAAGGTGAGCTTTCCTGGTAGCACTTATTTCTCCTCTGGCTAGTGGGTAGCAGACGAAGAGCTCACATAAGCTGATCTGCCTGATGCTGTCTGCCATCATTTGTTTACAATTTCAGGAATCTTCTAGTGTCTTTTAAACCTGTTTGTGAAAAGTTTTATTTGTTCTTTGCTTTGGTTTTTAAAAAACATGATCTGAACTGATCAAAATGTTTTTAAACAGATATCCAAATTTCTTTTACTACCTCCTTCTTGTTGAAGTTCGGTTTTCATTAAATAAGTGAAAAAGTTAAAAAATATTCTCCTGGGGTGCCTGGGTGGCTCAGTTGGTTGAGCGACTGCCTTCGGCTCAGGTCATGATCTGGGAGGCCCGGGATCGAATCCCACATCGGGCTCTCTGCTTGGCGGGAAGCCTGCTTCTCCCTCCTTCACTCCACTGCTTGTGTTCCCTCTCTCGCTGTGTTTCTCTCTGTCAAATACATAAAATCTTTAAAAAAAAAAAAATTCTCCTGTAACAGGTGGTTCATTGGTTTTCAAATTTTACTTATTGTGCACGCATTTTACCAACATTGGTTTTAGGATGAGGCAAGTCAGTAATAAAGAGTATCTGAACCAGTACTTACAGTTACTCTTTGGGCGGCAAGCATTCATCTTGGAAACTGTTACCCATGCAGTCAGTGTTTAATAGCTTGTTGCTCTGCCGCTCGTTCACCTGCCTTGGCATTGCTAGTCTGTCCTTTGCTTTGATTGCAAAGGATATCAATACATTTTAGCAAAAGAAACCTTTTGTCCGTTTTAGCCTCGAATTTAGGAAAATAATTTAACTTCTAATTAGGAGTCTAGCCATTTCCCCACCTTTAATTTTTTATTTTGAGAATTTTTCAACACAGAGAAATTGAAAGGACTGTATGATGAAATCTGTATACCTTATCCTAGTTTGAACAATTTTTAATTGTTTTCATATTTGCATCCTCTCAGCACACACCCACACTTACACATACATGTGTAAGTTTTTAGTTATTTTTTTCCTGAATAATTTGAAGGGAAGATCTCGTGACACTTCACTGCTGAACACTTCAGCGTATATCACCTAAAAACAAGGATTTTTCTGCTACAAGACTGCAGTACTACATCACACCTGGTGAGATTTGACATTTACAGAACAATATTGTATGCATTAGGTATTATGTAACCATCTGAATACTTTGTGGCTTCATACAAAAATCGTATTTTGTCTCATAATTCTGTGTAGTGGCCAGATGGTTCTTTGTCTCGCCTAAGCTCATTATGCTGCTGAATCCAGCGAGGCAGAGGGCTGGGACTGGGCTCAGCTAGGATCAGAAAGATTCCTCTCCTTGTTAAATTTTGACTCACTGTTTGGTTTTGATTCCTTCTGTAATAATCTTATTTTTCTCAAGCTCTAACAGGATTTAATCAAAGTCTGTACTATTGATCTTTTAGGAATATCATAATGCATGAAGGCAGCTGGGGGATATCTCATACACGTGTGCCAACTGAATCTCGGCCAGGTCACGTAGCCCTGATAGCTGGGTTTTATGAAGATGTCAGTGCAGTTGCCAAAGGTATTATCTGTATGGACAACTTTATTATATGGAAATTATATTGCATATATATCTCTTCTTTAACACTGAATCATGACACAAAGTGAAGTGTGTTTTGGCATACTTTTGCAAGTGTTTTAGCTTGCTTTACCCATACACACATACTGGTGTTGATTCAAGAATTAAACTTTGGTCTTTTATCATTCTGTGCTCCTGAAACAATCTGGATGGTTCCATGGTTTTCCTAGTGTTAACTCTCAAAAGTTCAAAAGTGATTCTATGATTTAGTAAGAAGTAAATTATCTATTGTAAGCTTTTTAAAAAATATATGATATAATACATGTAACATAAATTCTATTATTTGTTTTGCATTTGTTCTGTAATTCTCTTATTACTATTTGAAGAATACTTCTTTAGGGGCTATACTAATACTTTACCATGTATATGTTACTGTTGTTACTGTTTGCTTTTTTTTTTTTTAATGACCTAAAGGATGGAAGGAAAATCCTGTGGGATTTGATTCTCTTCTTAATGAAAGCAAGTATACATGGAGCTGGGGAAGCCCAGATATCTTGACTATGTTTGCCAAAGGTAAGAATCATTGATAATATTTTCCTCAGATATAATACATGTATATATAATAGGATACATATACATATAATACATATTACATATGTATATGTAATAAATAAGTATGGTATTTTTGTATATTACTTACTGTATTTTATTGATTTTTGAGATACTTGTTTTTACATATTTAACATCTCTGACATGGGAACATATATTACAATGGATAGACATGTCCATTTGATTTTTTCTTTTAGTTGTACTTGAAATATTGGCACATCATATAGTTGTCAGTATCTTGGATTCAGTGAAGTGGGAAATGGTCTAACATTTAACTACTTTATATTCTTGAACAAGTTAGATGACTTCTCTGAACTTCAGTTTGCCTTTTGTAAAATGTGATGATAATAATTTCTATTTCATAGGTTTGTTTTTAGGCAAATTAGATAATGCCTGTGAAATATTTAGCTATGTGCTAATCATGTAATTTTTCATTATGATGATGATATCGATGTCTGGTTCATTTTACTTTGATAATTTATTAAGTTTGTAGATATTCACATAAAGATTTAAATGCTTAACTTATAATTCCTATTTTCATATGTTCAAGATCATGTTGTTTGGATTTGTTCTGTTTGTTTCTGTGCATTGATTAGAAAATTCATTAATATTTTTCTGAAGTTATTGGATTCCTTTTGAATTCTGTGTCATTAAATGCTTTTTAGTGAGAGCAGAATGACTGGTCATTTCACTTAATAAAAAGGTTTTATAACATTATAGTTAGCCATAGGTGTAATCTTAATAATTGGCATTATTGAATAGTATTGTTATGTCCTGAAAGCAAAATATACATTCAGAATTTACATATGATATTCATAGAACATAATTATATAGGTCACAGTAGAAAACCTCAAACTATTTGCCATTTGTGTATGTACTCTTTTCTTTGGAAAGCAGTTTAGCTTTTCAGGGGACTGGTGATGGTGAGGGTGGATTAAGTTGCTATGACTTAAACAAACTTACCTTCTTACTTCCGGCTATAGCTGATAGGACAGGACTAACGCCTGAATCAGAAACAATCTAATAGGAATGTTCCATTTATGGTAACCAACAGACTCACTCAGATCTGTACTTAGGATGTGAGAAGTGAAATAAATGGCTTAGCAGTGGTAGTGTCGTTGGAGCTGCATTGCTATTATAAGAGATTGTTATTACTTTGTTATATCTCTTCCTTGTGACCTGTAAGAGCCTATCTCAGCAATTCTCTAAGTTGATTAGATTCCTAATAAAATCTTGTAAATGTATAAGGTTAATAATATATTTGTTGACCCTTTCAAAGAATTTAACAATAAAAAATATTTATTCCCTTATATTGTGAAAAATACACATCTTTTGAATAAGATAAAGGAAATTTTTGAATTTTCTTCTTGGTTTAGGAAGAACAAATGACTTCATCTATTTTGGGTTGTAGCATTCCAAGATAGATACATTTTTTGAAGAGTTTAATCTGTACAGGGAGACAGACTTTGGTGTTTATTTTTGTGGTGTTAGGTATTAGGATTGTGACTTTGACTAAGTTAATTAACTTTCATATATGGTATATTTAAAATTAAGAATGTTACTGTGAGAACAAAAAACAACATGTTATCATGGCCTATGGCACATGAAATAAATGTTCATTATTCCTCCTCTCTTTCTCTTCCTCATTATAATTGTGCTATAATTGTTAAAAAAAAATTCCCCAAATTTCCTTTTTAGGTGTTGGTGGAGACCATATTTATACATATAGCTATGATGCTGAGAGTGAGGATTTTGGTGCCCATGATGTAACAAAATTAGATACTTGGGTTTTTGATAATGTGAAGGTGAGTGCTATTGAGTTGATCATCTTCAGCACATGTATTTGTACCTGATACTAGAAACTGATTTGTTAGTAAATACATCTCCATTTTCTCCTACTTGCATAAATGTGAAAATTCTGTATTGTAGCATACTGTTTTCAAAAGACTAGATTTTAAGAAATTACACATTCTACAAATAAACAGTTAATGGAAATTTTTAAAAAATAATTCGAAAAAAGTAACTTTTAAATTCCATATTTCTGACAGTTAAATGAGCTCCGTAGATTGGAATTCAGGGAACTTGCATTTCACTCCTATTTGCTGAATAATCCTAAGTAAACGTTGATCATTCTTTAACCATATAGTAGTCTCTTATAGTGATGAGATCATGTAAGCTCTATGAAAAACGCTTTTGAAAACGCTATTCAAATGTAATGCATTTATAACAGGATTTTTAAAAAATTGCACTTCAGAAAAAGAAATAAATAAATTAGCAAATTAGTCATAACAAAATATCCATAAGTTTCTCTAAGAAATAAAGTTGTTTGGACTATTTGATAGTGATAGTTATCACAGTTTTCACCAGGAATACAGCAGGATTTACATTTTGAAAAATTGTGTGAAAATCTCACTTGTGGATAATGGCTTCCTTTCTTCCTGTCCATTGTTTCTCATTTACAATTTGTCTGTTTTAAGAAACATTCATGGATTGACCCTTTATGGTTCTCTTCTTTTTACCAGTAGAATCTTTTGAACTGACATTGTGAACTTCTATTTTTGTTAGTTAGTTTGTAAATATATTCCTCAGTATGTGTGTGCCTTTTTCTTTATATTTACTTAGCAGGAATTGAGTATTCAGTACATTCTTTGATAAACCCTATTTCCTTTATCAGAATTTTTCCTCTTGAAATTTTCTTTTTTCATTTAACATATACTTTAGTCAATAGGGAAGACTTGAAGTTAAGTAAAATCTTTTTAAGAAAATGGTTGGCAAATTTTACTTTGCTAATTATCACTTCTTAATATAATCTACTTATGGTAGCATCTGCTGAAAGGCACTTGGCTTCTAATTTCATATACGTAGCTAAAATGCTCCAGATTCATGGATTTGATTCCTTGTTTATAGACAGGTACAGCTTATGACTGGCCTGATTTTGTACCTTTTTTCCTTTATTTCAACACTACTAGTCATCAGAGAAAATGATTTGCCCATAAAATCATTTAAAATATGGTTTACATGTATCGTAGTAACAGTGATACAAAATCATCAGCAGTGAGAAGTGGTATGAAGGAAAATACAGGGACTAAGAACATACCTTTAGAAAATTGTGATCTAGACAGTTAGGGGAAGGCTTTTCTGAGGGTTTTGATGATCTCAGAAGTATAGGAGATAAAGTTTGATGAACCTGGATTGCACATGAAAAAGAGTATTTCAGATTAACAGCAATATTTGTAAATCTTGGCCACTGAAGGAAGAGCCAACCTAATAGATTTGAGAACTGAAGGAAGTTAAGGTGGCAGGAGTCCTCACTGGGAGCGAGATCTGAGGTGAGGCTAGAGGAGTCAGGGGTCTTACCTGGACTTGTGCCGGGGCCAGAGACTCATATTTAGTCAAGCAAAACAAATGCATGTAAATGTCTACTCGCTTTTAATTTTTTTAATGTGGTAAAATACCTATAACATAACATTTGTCATTTTAGCCATTTTTAAGTGTACAGGTTCAATAGTGTTAAGTATATTCACATCATTGTGCATCCAATCTCCAGAACTTTTTCGTCTTGCAAAACTGAAAACCTGTGCTCATTAAACAATCCCCTCCCCCCAACCCCGCGCCCCACCAGCCTCTGGCAGATACTATTCTCCCTTCCGTTTCTTTGTGTTTGTACCTATATATCTATGTTTTGTACCTAGAGTGCTCACATAAGTGGGACCATACTGTAGTTGTCCTTAGTGGGTGGCTTATTTCACTTAGCATAATGACCTTAAGCTTCATTCATGTTGAATCTATTTGCTTTTTCAAACCCCGTGCAAGGTCGCCTGCGTGACTCAGTCAAGTAAGCAACTGCTTTGGCTTGGATCATGATCCTGGGGTCCTGGGATGGAGCCCCTCATCAGGGAGTCTCTTCCTCCCTGGTCTGTGCTCTCTCTCTCTCACTCATACACTGTCTCTCAAATAAATAAGTAAAAATCTTTTAAAAATAAATAAAATGCTGTTTGTGCACCATCTCCTGTATTAAGCCTTCCATGACTTCCCTTTGCTTCACTTCACTTCCCATTTGACTTAGATAACCCTCTTCTATATTCCCTTTATACCTCTATTTCACCTGCTTTGTTATGCCATACCATAATTGTTGATACATTCAATCCTACGTGCATCTTATTAGTAGAGATACTGACTTTTTCTTATTGTTAATTCTTGTCAAGGAATTGTCTGGTACATAGGTACAAGTATTAGCTTAGATCAGGTTCACTTCTCTGTAATTAGGGAAAAAATATGTCTTAAAAGTTTCCTTTTATCTCAGTAAAGATAATGCCTGAAGTAGGCAGCCCAGCGTTGATGCAGTGTATGACTGCCGTAATAGTTCCATGGTGTCATTAAGACCCAGTCTCTGGAATTTCTCCTCTGTCCTCAGAGCATGAGTTTTATCTTCAAAGTTTTTTCATGATCCAAGAGATGCCATTATTTCAGTGTTTTAGGACAACAGTGCAAGGAATCACAAAGGACTTTCTTTCCTACTAGGTTATATTTATTTCAAAGCGCATTAGGTCTTCATAGTCTTTTGACTGAAATACTTGATTTATCTCTCATTGGCCACAGCCACTGTGGCCATCTAGCTGTACGAGAGGATGGGAAATATGGGAAATATGTAGGTTTTAAGGTTGAGCATTGCCATGTTTTGTGAAATCACAGGTTTTTACTCGGAAAAGGAGAGTATGTACTGGGGAAGTCATCTAGTCTCCCTTGATGCATAACAGATATTTGTTGAGTGTAGAAATCAATGAGTGCCTTTGCAAGGAGCTGAGAAAAAGTGGGGGCTGATGGTCACGAGTATACTAAATATGGAAGGGAAAGTAGGTAGGGGTATATTTCACCTCTTGTGCCCAAAAGACTAACTCCTAAAAAGCCAATAGGAATCTAACTGGTTGAGCTCTACAAGGTTAGTATTTCAAAGCTTCCCAGATCTTGTGTCTATATGTGAAAGAATAGCACTTTTTACATGGTGGAATATTTTTTTTTTACCAGTCATGGAACACATTCTGGCTTAAGTTGCTAGGGTTTTTTTGGGTTTTGTCAGCTTTCAATTATATCATTAGAATTTAACTCCTTTCTTTTGAGGAACTTGCCGCTTCTCTCTAGATTTAAAACTTCTTAGGGGCTAAATAAAATGTATATGAAAGCTAGGGGACAATTTTATGCTTAAAAGCATAAGGATGGTAGCAGGTTACATATTATGCTTTTTTATTTACTTCTATTTCTGAATAGTAGGCTTCCCTAATGGCATCATTTGTATTTTTTTAGTATTTGTAATAATAAAGAATTATTTCAAAAAGTCCTTCAGACTTTTATTGGACAATTAAATAGCTCTTGTTAGAGTTACCATCTACTGTATGGTTAGACACATTTATGTGAACAATGATTATGTATCTTGGCCTAGCCTACTGACTTATCTAAAATAATTTGAAAGTATTCCCCACAGGTGCTTGTTTACATGTTCATGTGTATGTAAGTAGAAATTTAAAACTTTGTCTTAGGGTGTTATGAATCCAGCTTATCATTATGAAATTAATAATTTTTGACCCATATTTTATTAAGTGAGGGCATTTTGCTATCATAGAACATGAAGAACAGATTCTAGTCTTTGGCAAAGGAGTTTGTTCAGAAGCTATCCACAACATTCCAAGTGAGCAGTTATGGTTGGACTCATTGGACTAGCGTGGTAACCTAGGACAGCGAGAAGGGGTCCAGCTCCGAAAACATTTAAAAATGATAAAATATTCCTAAAATGTTGTCTCTAGTACTGTTTTATTTGGCTCTTGTCAAAATATTTCTTCAACATGCTATATTTTATTCAGTGCTTATGAGATATTCATGAAATCAACATCCCCTTTCTATAACCTTTTCTTGGCCTACTTGAAGCCCAGAAAATAGCTCACTCATTATTCGAATATTGATGTCTGAACCGACAGTAAGGACTTTGTATTGGTAGGTCCTGAGGACAAACTTAGACAAAATAAGATAATTTAATTTTATAGTTATATGGAAATGTGATTAAATGTTTTCATCAGAATTATTTTTTAAATAAAACAAATGAACTAAATTTCTTTAACTGATTTGTTACATATAGGAATTCTTTCATGCTGCCAGAAACAACCAATCTTTGTTTTCTAAAGTAAATGAAGAAAAAATAGTCTTTTTCTTACATTTGTTAGGAATAGATACAAATGGACATGCTCATCGACCAACATCGAGGTAATTTTAATGCCATGTTTAATTTCATATTTTTGAGGGACTTAGCTATTCTGTTTGAACTTTTAAAGTATTATAATTTTTCGGGGGGTGCCTAGGTGGCTCACTTGGTTAGGCGTCTGTCTGCCTTCAGCTCAGGTCATGATCCCATGCTCCTGGGATCGAGCCCCTTATCGGGCTCCCTGCTCAGTGGGGAGCCTACTTCTCCCTGTCCCTCTGCCTGTTGCTTCCTCTGCATGTGCTCTCTCTCTGTCAAAAAAAAAATCTTTAAAAAAAGTAATTTTTTTTTTGTAATTATCACATTATATTCCGTATTCTTCATTTATCGAGATGGGAAAAAACTATATATTTTAGAAATATTTAAGGAAATCTTGAGGGGGAAGCATTTATATGGTGTTAATATTTATATCACAAAAGGATGTAATTAGGTATTCCTTATGTGTTCCATTTAATCAGTACTGTATCTAGCAAATGTATAAAGTCTTGTATACTATATTTCAGTAGTACTCCTTGTGTAGAACAGCGAATATTTTTCTCAGTTTTGCAGACCATAAGAGGAAGAATTTTTGTTATATGTCTATTCTTTATTTAGAATTTTAGAGAACAGTTTAGATAAATCTAACTGTAACTGTAAAGCTGATTAATTAGCTGCCAAGAATGAATGCTTCTTGCTCCCCTTCTTGAACATGATGGAATGTTTCAAGTGATACCCAAGCCACGCTGTTTGACTGAATGGAACTCTTAAATATAATTTGTTTAGAATGTTATATTAATGTTTTATATCACAAACGTTCTAAGGGATGGAAACATACTTGAAACAATGATACTTACCTATTAATACAAGAACAATATAGTTTACATTATGAGAGACATGAACTTGAAAGTCATAATGCATTTGAGATGTAAGAAGCATTCATTAAAATATATCTGCCAGTATAGGAGGGTATTCTTTTAAACTATTTCTTTTTTTTTCTTTTTTTTTTAAGATTTTATTTATTTATTTGAAAGAGAGAAACACAGCGAGAGAGGGAACACAAGCAGGGGGAGTGAGAGAGGGAGAAGCAGGCTTCCTGCTGAGCAGGGAGCCCGATGTGGGACTCGATCCCGGCTCTCCGGGATCATGACCTGAGCCGAAGGCAGTCGCTTAACCAACTGAGCCACCCAGGTGCCCCATAAACTATTTCTGAAAACTATTTCATATTCTTTTGCTTCTTTAAAGCAGAAAATATTATTTTAACAGTCTAAAGAGGTCTATTTTAAAAATATTAATGATGAAATCTAAAAGTATTTTAAGAGGGATGCCTGGTGGCTCAGTCAGTTAAGCATCTGCCTTCAGCTCAGGTCATGATCCAGGATCCTGGAATCCAGTCCCATGTCAGGCTCCCTGCTCAAGGGGAAGTCTGCTTCTCCCTCTGCCTGCTGCTTCCACTGCTTGTGCTCTTTCTCTCTCTCTCTCTTTCTCTCTCCCTCCCTCCCTCCCTCCCTCTCTGACAAGTAAATGAATAAGGTCTTTAAAAAAAGTATTTTAGGAGTGATGTACTATATGTTGGCTAATTGATAAATTTAAATTTAAAAATATTTTTAAAAAGTATTTTAGGAGTTACCAATATTAGATGTAATTAGTTCATGTTGAAGAAATTTGAGTTTTCCAAATTATTGTAATTTAATTTGTTCTTCTGTTTCATTCTAAACAGGGAATATAAGGACAACGTTAAAGTAGTTGACGACGGAGTAAAAGAAATTGTGTCCATGCTTGAGCAGTTTTATGGAAATGATGGGAAAACAGCATTTATCTTTACCTCTGACCATGGGATGACAGACTGGGGTTAGTCTGTCTTTAAACAACACGTACTTGATGATTAAAGTAGTGATGAATGTAGCTTGTAGATCTCCTGTAATGCTGAAAGGCTTAGCTGTCAGTATATGCGAGGTGTCTAGCACCCAATTGTTTGCTTCGCGTGTTAATGTAAACCCTGATCATATGTAGGGATCTTCTAGATATAAAAAGAATATATTCTCATTTAAATGAGAACCTAGAGAACTAAGTGTGGAGAGGAAAACAAAAAGTATCTATCCCATTATTTATCTTCCTCGAGTTAACCGAGGGACGGCAAACAGGGTGACATTAAGGTGATATCTCCAGGGACCCTAGGGCTCCTGAAAGTCTCCCCCAGATGAGCTTGTCCTCCTTGCTTGTGATTCCCCAGGCAAACACAGTGTGTGCACAGAGAACACAGTAAGGCAAGGATGAGGTTTGGGTCCCCAAAGCACAGGGGTGATTTGAAGGCTTTTGAAGGCTGGCTGTGTTACTTTTGAAGGCTGGCTGTGTTACTCAGGCCTCCCTTCCTTCCTAATCCAGAGGAAAAGGAATTCCTTTTTCAGGGAGCTCTGCTTATTTTGTAAGGTAAGGTTTTTTTCAGAGTTCCAAAATTTTTATTAACTGGACAAAACAAATTCCTCCCCAAATACAGGATTCCAACAAACCTGTTCCACTCTATAAAGGCCTTTTGGCTATACCAGCCTGAGTGGCCGGAAGAATCTCATCAAAGAGATTTTGCTGTTCTCTCCAGAACAGATCTGTCCTTGACTGAATGCTTGTACTACACGGAGCTAGTGGCATCTCCTCCAAGTCTTATTGTTAATGTTCTTCTTTCGACCAGTCTCTCAACAGATACTCTTTTTGTTTTGTTTTTGCCTCTTTGTTTTTGATGCTCTGATTTACCTTGGGAATATTTTAAAACCAACTAATGCAGAGTTACAAGCATTTGGTAGTGTGGTGGCTAGAAGTAGAATCACATATGGACCAACTCGTTAAAATTAAGTGTTTAAAAAAATATTTAGGTATAAGTTAGTTCTACTTGTCTTCTTACTCTTGGTGTCTTTATTTGTAGGTTCCCATGGGGCTGGTCATCCTTCAGAGACTTTAACTCCTTTTGTCACTTGGGGAGCTGGGATCAAGTATCCCCAAAAAGTATCAGCTCAGAAATTTGATGATGCATTTTTGAAAGGTATAAACATTTCTCTGTATTGTTTTGGTAAATATAACAGTTTAAAATAAAAACAAAGTTTAACTTTAAAAGATTACTTTTCAAGTTTCCATTTTGATATTTGTATCACTATGATTTTTATGTATTTTGTATAGTTCATATTATTTGGTTTATAATATTCAGATTGAAATATATTGACTTAGGGGTGCCTAGATGTCTCAGTCGGTTAAGTGCCCGACTCTTATTTAAGCTCTGGTCATGATCTCAGAGTCATGAGGTTAAGCCCCAGATCGGGCTTCAGTGCTGATCCTGGAACCTACCTAAGATTCTCTCTTCCTCCCACCCTCCCCTCCTTGCTCACATGCGCTTGCACGCGCACGCACGCGCGCGCACACACACACACACACACGCATATACACACCCCTCCCTCTGTCTCTCTCTCTCCAAAAAGAAATATGTAGTCTTAGTTATCTGCCTTATGAAGGTACAAGTATAAATTACCTATTTTTTTTCCACAAGCTTTTTTATTGCTGGGATTTACATTAAACTCTTGAGTCAGATCTTACCTGCAAAGACTCACTTGGACAAATCATACATATGTCACAAATTGACACTTCACAACTGAATTGATTTTGCCCTGTCTCTAGTACTTTTGAAGGCTGGCTGTGTTACTCAGGCCTCCCTTCCTTCCTAATCCAGAGGAAAAGGAATTCCTTTTTCAGGGAGCTCTGCTTATTTTGTAAAGTAAGGTTTTTTTCAGAGTTCCAAAATTTTTATTAACTGGACAAAACAAATTCCTTTCAAATGCCTTACTCCAGATTTGTTGTATAAAACTCATCCAAAACACTTGTTCAAAATACAGATTAAAAAACAAATATTTCCAGGGATGCCTGGGTGGCTCAGTCATTAAGCGTCTGCCTTCGACTCAGGTCATGATCCTAGAGTTGTGGGATTGAGGACTTCATCGGGCTCCCTGCTCGGTGGGAAGCCTGTTTCTCCCACTCTCATTCCCCCTGCTTGTGCTCCCTCTTTAGCTGTGTTTTTCTCTGTCAAATAAATAAATAAAATCTTTTAAAAAAAAAAAAAGAGCAAACAGATTTCCAGACTCTATCACTAGATATTTTAATTCTGTGAGTCTGGGTGAGGCCTAGAAATTTTCTTTTAAAAAACCTTCTCCAGGGACGCCTGGGTGGCTCAGTTGGTTAAGCGACTGCCTTCTGCTCAGGTCATGGTCCCGGTGACTCAGGATCGAGTCCCACATCGGGCTCCCTGCTCTGCAGGAAGCCTGCTTCTCCCTCTCTCACCCTCCCTGCTTGTGTTCCCTCGCTGGCTGTGTTTCTCTCTGTCAAATAAATAGAATCTTTAAAACAAAAACAAAAACAAAAAACCTTCTCCAAGGATGGCCATGTTTAGGATTTCTATCAAAGAGCACTCTTGGGGTGCCTGGGTGGCTCAGTTGGTTAAGCAACTGCCTTTGGCTCAGGTCATGATCCCGGACACCCAGGATCGAGTCCCACGTCGGGCTCCCTGCTCGGCGGGGGGCCTGCTTCTCCCTCTCTCACTCCCCCTGCTTGTGTTCCCTCTCTGGCTATGTTTCTCTCTGTCAAATAAATAAAATCTTTAATAAAAAAAAAAAAGCACTCTTTTTGGTTTATGTAATAAGATTTTCTTAGACTATTTCTTTGAATTTATTTTATCATTTTAATTTCATATCATTTTAATCTTATTTCATGTTTTGAAAGTATATAATTCAGAGTATTTAGTATATTCATAACACTGTACAATCACTTTACTATCTAATTACCGACATTTCATTAGCACCCTCCAAAGAAACCCCTCACTTACTAGCAGTCACACCTTATTTCTTCCTCTCTCTATCATCTGGAAGGCATTACTCTACTTTCTCCCTCTCGGATCTGCTTATTCTAGACATTTCATATAAGTGGGATTACTTGCTGTTGGGTCTGTGTGGTGGCTTCTTCCATTGGCATAACTTTTTCAAGATTCATCTGTATTGTAGCATGTATAAGTAGGTTTTTTTTATAGCTGAATAATGTTCTTTTTTTTTAAGATTTTATTTATTTATTTGACAGAGAGATCACAAGTAGGCAGAGAGGCAGGCAGAGAGAGAGGGGGAAGCAGGCTCCCTGCTGAGCAGAGAGCCCAACGCAGGCTTCGATTCCAGGACCCTGAGATCAGAACCTGAGCGGAAGGCAGAGGCTTAACCCACTGAGCCACCCAGGCGCCATATAACTGAATAATGTTCTATTGTATGTATAGACCATATTTTATTTATTCAATCATCTTATGGATGTTTGGGTTGTTTCCATATTTGGCTATTATAGCGCTGCTGTGAACATTTGTGTAAAAAGTTTTTGTATAGACATTATGTTTTCATTTCTCTTGGGTAGATACCTAAGGTGGAATAAACGGGTCATATGTAACTCTGTGCTTAATTTCTTGCAGACTGCCACACTCTTTTCTAAAGCAGCTTTGCCATTTTATATTCCTATGCTCTGTGGTAAATGGATTAGATTGAATCTAACAGAAACTAGATTAGGGGCGGCTGGGTGGCTCAGTCATTAAATGTCTGCTTCTTTCAGCTCAGGTCATGATCCTGAAGTCCCGGGATCGAGCCCCGCATCGGGCTTCCTGCTTGGCGGGAAGCCGGCTTCTCCCTCTCCCACTTCTCCCAGCTTGTGTTTCCCCTCTGGCTATCTCTCTCTCTCTGTCAAATAAATGAATAAAATCTTAAAAAAAAAAAAAAAAGAACTAGGTTAAATAGTATGTTTTTACTTGGGAGATAAAACTTTATTTTGGCACTTGATTTCTCAGTCAATTAATGGTTTAGAATGACTGAACTTCAAAAATCATTACAGACGGAATATACTTTTTTCTTGTATTAATATTTAGAATCATAAGTTATAGAGAAAAGGAATGTGCCTTTTTTCCTCATGAGGTGATGAATGTGAATTTTTCGTAGCTGACTAGTAGAACCAGGAACATATTTTTAAACTTATTAGCTTATTAAAGTGAATTTCATCATAAAAAATATCTTAGAACCCTTTTGACAATGTATCTTAAAATCATTAAATCAAGACATGATGTGTCATCATTTGCTTTGATGACTAATGAAATTTCTGAATTTGTATGTAGAAAAATATGGGAATGAGGTATCTCTGAAAGTGATTTTAATGGTAACTCACTATAATATTTTAACATTTGGATTAGTGACAGTAGGAACATCACAGCTGCAATTTTAAGTATTTTGCAAGCAGCTGCCATTAGAGAATAAAGAAAAGCTTGGGTTGACTAACAGACTTATCAATTGTCTTAATTACTCCCTGGAGCAGGACTGTCCTTAGTTGTAGTCATGCTGACTGGCTGTTATCATTGTGCCTTTTACTTCCATCTTCCCTTCCTTGGCCTTTTGGCGTTTTGAAACAATTGTCTGCAAATGAGCATTTTGAAAGTTTAATAAGGGGCGCCTGGGTGGCTCAGTTGGTTAAGCGACTGCCTTCTGCTCAGGTCATGATCCCGGAGACCCCAGATCGAGTCCCACATCGGACTCCCTGCTCGGCGGGAAGCCTGCTCCTCCCTCTCTCACTCCCCTTGCGTGTGTTTCCTCTCTGGCTGTGTTTCTCTCTGTCAAATAAATAAAATCTTAAAAAAAAAAAAAAAGTTTAATAAACTTTTCAGAAACTGTTCAGAAAACACCAAATATTTATTTTAGAGGTATTCTTTTAAAATTCTAGTTTTAAAAATATACAGCTCTGCCTAAATGCCCTTTTTATTCATAGTTGGCTTAAAATAGACTTTCTCAATACTTTTATTTGATATTATGCCTTGATCTCTCTTAATAATGAAACTATTATATTTTTTTAAGTCTTAACACCAGCTCTTGTGTCTAATTGTGTTTCAGAATGGAAATTAGAGAACTGGAAAAGGCAAGATATCCATCAGGTATTCAGTTCAATTTAATCACTTTCAAATTTAATTTTATCTCCTACAAGAAGTTTAGACTAAAAAAATAATCTGAAGAGCAGTATTAATAATAGTGATGATAAAGCATTTTTCAAAACATTTTAATTACCGAGGGAAATCCTTCTAGTGCAAATATTTTAACTCAACTAATCTTTCTTCTGGCAAAATAAAAAAGCTTCAAGTAAAACTGAAAGAAGACTCCCTCCAAATAACATTGACTAATTAAATAATTATTATGTAAATTGAAATCTGCATGCCTGTTCAATTTCTATGATTTCTTGTCATGGTTGCCTTGCTAGTTGCTTTAAGCACAGAGCTAATAAATAATAAAGCCCTATTATGGGTTTTTTCCTTCTAGTATGTGAGTTGCCATTTCTTTTTTATTAACACATATTTTAATTCTACCCAGGATGCCTACAAATGCAATGGAAAAAAGATGACAAAATATAGATTACTTAGCTAGAAACCGTAGATTACAGGAAAATGCATGGCCAATCTAATCAAGTTAGACTGGTAATATTATATATATATATAAAGCATGGTATTTTCATTGTTGAAGATATGCTATGTAAACAACCATTGTCACTATTTGTAGAAGGTATGGCATTATTGGTATATAACCTCAAGGTGATAGGAATATTTTACCCTCTTCGGGTCACCTCAAAAGCCAGCATTTCATATTGTAGTGGATAAACCAAGGTCCAGGATCTCAGTTTCAGGCCTGTGATTGCAAAAGCCTGTTCTCTATCAGCATATTAAGAATGGTCTTTTCTCGGGGAGGCTGGGTGGCTCGGTTAAGCGACCCTTCAGCTCAGGTCATGATCCCGGAGACCCGGGATCGAGCCCCACATCAGGCTTCCTACTCGGGCGGGAAGCCTGCTTCTCCTTCTCTCACTTCCCCTGCTTGTGTTCCCTCTCTCGCTATGTTTCTCTCTGTCAAATAAATAAATAAAATCTTAAAAAAAAAAAAAGAATGGTCTTTTCTCTCAGGATGGCTGCCTATCACCCAAATAAATGGAAATATGTAAAATTAGAATAGCATTTTAATTAATTTTGCAAAAAAGATCACTGTCAGAGGAATAGGGAATATCTTGAAGATCATAAAACATGTTTTACTTATAGCTACACTGGATTATAATTTTGTTCTCCGAATGCTCCTACTTTGGATCTACATTAGATGATAATTTCTTTATTCATTCCTTCCACCAACATTGTTATGTGTCTGCACTGTGTTTAAAGATTTTATTTATTTATTTGACAGAGAGAAACACAGTGAGAGAGGGAACACAAGCAGAGGGACTGAGAGAGGGGGAAGCAGGCCTCCCGCCGAGCAGAAAACCCGATGTGGGGCTCTATCCCAGGTCTCCAGGATCATGACCTGAGCTGAAGGCAGTCGCTTAATCAACTGAGCCACCCAGGTGCCCTGGCACTGTGTTTAAACATTATGTAGACATTAGCATTAAACACGTATAAGGGAGATGTAAGGATGAGTAAAAGCAGACACAATGCTTGCCCTGGGAAGCTTACAGTTTGGGTGAGAACAGAGAGTAACCAAATTATTATACAAATAAATGTAAAATTATAGCTGTGTTAATTGCTACAAAAGAGGACTATGAAGCCAGGAGAGTGTAGAGTGGATGTATCTGGTAGATGGTATGGTCAACAAAATGTTCTTGAGATATTGAGGATTGAGCTGAGACCAAAGAATAAGTAGGAGTTATCAGGCATATGATACTCCCTTTCCCTTACCAGGCAGAGGCAGCATCGTGTACACAGAGCTCTGGTAAGAAGATACATGGCACATTAAAGGATCACAGTACAGAGCAACTGAGACAGTGGTGTGATGTCTGGGTAGGCATTAGACCCTGCAGCGCCTTATGGGCCTATGGACTTAATCCTAAAGTTTGGGGGAAGCCCTTAAAGTATTTGAAGCTTAGAGAGTGATATAATCTGTCTTTTGTGAAAGGATTTCTCAGGCTGCAACATGGAGAACAGATTAGAGGAGGCCAACAGTGGACTCTGGGGGAAAGGGAGAAGGCAATTAGAGGCCATTGGAGTTTTCCAATTTTCTATCGGATGCTACTTCATAAAGAGAGTCCAGATGGTAAAGAGTGAGAAGGATTGAGAGCCTGGGACCAAGCTCCAACTTTAAATGCAGAGCTAGAGATGGTGTTTGGAAAAGAGCCACAGTGAAATTGAAGACACTCAGTGGAGTGTGGTGTTACAGAAGCTGAGAAGGGAATGGTCTACACAGTGCTGCTGAGAGGCCAAGTAATTAAAATAACCACAACAGCATTTGTAGCTACCATTTATTGCATGATTATTATGTGCCAGGTACTTTATAAATTTAATCTCATTTAATCATGCCACAACTCTGTAAGGGAGAGTTTTTTTTTAAATAAGTAAATGATAAGGAAATAAGTAAATAAATGATAAGGAAACCAAGGCATTGGGGAGGTTAAGTAACCCGTCCAAGGTCTCAGAGATTGCAGGCAAGGATTTGGAGCTGGGTATTTGGACATCTAAGCACTTTACTGCCTGAAAATTTATAAGGACTAATATAAAAACAATCCATCAGATTTAGAAAAACAGAGGATGTTAGCTCTCTAAGAGTCGTTTATGGGATGGTGAAGGGTCGAAAAGGAAGTTGGAGTGGGCTGAGGAGTGATGGGGCTTGGGGGAAGTGGAGGTAAGGGTATAGACAACTCTCTGGGAAACTGGGGGGGGGGATATCTTTTCTGGACTTCAGTGGCTGGCCAGACCTTCTGGTGTATATTTTTGCTTTTAGTTAATATATATATTTCTCTGGTTAGAGCCTTCTATTGCTATTTACTTTCTATCTAGTTAAGGCATCCTTTTCATAATACTGAAAAACTACTGTGGAAAGTAGTCAAATTCTTAGCTACCAGGGTAGGTGACTTTTTGTTCTAGCATATTTTACATTTGGAGCTCTTTCATATTTATTTTTTTATACGTTAATGCAGCTGTAACAAGTGATATTTTTAGAGTTGATATCTATTGTATGTTAACTGTTTGAAGGTAATGGATTACAATGAACATCATGATTATATTCCAAAATATAGTTGCAGTAATTTAATTTTCTTATTGATGTCTGTAGACTTATTAGAATTGAACTTTTTCTGTTTGTAGGCTGATGTTGCACCATTGATGGCTTCTCTTATTGGAGTTCCCTTTCCCCTTAATTCAGTGGTAAGGAGTAAAATTTCTTATCAACTCTCAGAAAAAAAAAAAGTGTACAGTAAAATTTAGTTTTTTGGGTCTTTCTGATATAGTTAACATATGGTGTAGTACTAGTTTCAGGAGTGGAATTTAGTGATGATTCATCACTTCCATATAACATCTGGTGCTCATCACAAGGGCCCTCTTTAATGCCCATCACCCATTTAACCCATCCCCTCCCCCCACTGCCCCTTCAGTAACCCTCAGTTTGTTCTCTGTAGTCAGGAGTCTCTTATGGTTTGCCCCTCACTTTGGTTTTATTTTAATTTTTCTTCCCTTCCCCTGCTTTCATCTGTTTTGTTTCTTAAATTCCACAGTGGCGGAGATTTCTAAACATAGAATGGTAATGCTGTAAAGAATGGGAACTGGATGCTGAAAAGTCAAAATATATATTCCAACCAGCCATTCTTAATAGCTCTTCAAATGAAACTTTTTAAAAAAATATGTCATCTAAGGGCACCTGGGTGGCTCAGTTGGTTGGACGACTGCCTTCGGCTCAGGTCATGATCCCGGAGACCCGGGATCAAGTCCCACATCGGGCTCGGTGCTTGGCAGGAAGCCTGGTTCTCCCTCTCTCACTCCCCCTGCTTGTGTTCCCTCTCTGGCTGTGTTTCTCTCTGTCAAATAAATAAAATCTTAAAAAAAAAAAAAATATGTCATCTAACTCAGAACTCTGAGAAAATGGCCCTTGTAGTCATACTTATGAGTGTATGTGTATAACTGAAAGAAAAGTTTCACAAAACAGTCTTCACTCTTACTGTGCATGGTTTTACTCTCAATTTTCTTATTATACTTTTTTTTTCCCTTAAGTATACTGGTTGTGGCCCACCATAGTGATTTTTCATGTGTGCAAAACATTTCATTCACTTCCTAGCACACGGTAGTCTTTCAGTAGGTACTAGGTTTTATTGAACCTGTTTCATCTCTTTTGCTTTATTTACTTTATCTATTTTGTAGATAAACTTTTTCCATTACAATTTTAAAAGATATTTTGCTTAATTCTTTCAGTGATTTATTCATCTGTGTTTAGCGCTTCCTTTGTAAGTCTGCTTTGTTTTATTTATAAGAATAGCCTGAGCTAAGCTATTAATACTAATAATAGTATGCTAATAATATTGATACTAATATTAAACCAGTGTTTATTATTTACAGGGTATCCTTCCTATAGATTATCTTAACAACACTGATCTCTTCAAAGCAGAGAGCATGTTTACCAATGCAGTGCAGATTCTTGAACAATTTAAGGTAAAATAAGACACACATAAAGATGGATACTACTACAATTTTAAAGTCAGATATATTAAGTGAAAATATTTGATTCTGTGTTTTAAGAAAGTGTTTTCTATAGTTATTATCTTTAAATCTTGTGTATTTGACTAGTGTCATAAAGTTTAACATTTGTGAGGTGCACATTCCATGAATCAGTTTGAGGTATGAAATTACGTTTGAGAAGTGTCTCTAGTTGTAGAACTACCACATATGCTTGTAAAGACTACACACCAGCTCTATTGATTGGAATTTGCTCCACAGAAGTAGTATTAGAGATTGCAATATTTCTTGTCATTTCATATACATTACTATATACATTAAGCTAAGTTAAAGAGGTGACCATTTAACTGAAACTTTGTTATCCTTAATGCTGTTAATGCAGCTTATTTTTGTTTTCTAAAAGAAATATTAATTCCATTACAGTATGTTATTTTGCAAGCTAGATATGATTAATTTTCAGCTTATTGTGATAGTATGATAATTGAAATTTCTGTTTAAATATTTATGGAATAATACAGTAACATAAGATTCCATTTAGTTTTAAGATAATAAACTATCCCCAAAGAGACATTTTAATGAATGTTTGTATTTCAAAATGAAACTAATTTTTTTCTCATTTATAATATAATGAAATATTTTCCTATGTGGTTCCCAGGTGAAAATGACTCAGAAAAAAGAAGCTATTTTACCGTTTTTTTTCACACCATTTAAGTAAGTCGCATATTTTTTATCAACTTGTAGGAGGGAATTTTTTAATGAGTTTGAGTCCTGACAGGATAGATTACTTAGAAACTTTGTCTTTTTTGTTTATATTAGTGCCACCTCCAAAACAAAAGCCTCTTCTATTGTTTTTGTAAATAATGGGCCAGTGCCAGATGCTTTTTAATGGCTGATAAAGGAGATGAAGGGGCACAGAGAGATGTGGGAGACTTTAAGATCATTGAACAGGGCCTGCCTGGGAAGGTGTGGGGACTCTTGGCTTGGTTGATTGGGAGGTGGTATTACCATTATGCCTTGTGGAAAGACGAGATGCTTTGACAGATAATGATCAATGTTTCTGAGTTTAGCTTATGTTGAAGATACCAATTAATTAATTAGAATTAATTGGAAATTAGTTAGAAATCAAAATTAGTGGGGGCGCCTGGGTGGCTCAGTTGGTTAAGCGACTGCCTTCGGCTCAGGTCATGATCCCGGAGATCCGAGATCGAGTCCCACATCGGGCTGCCTGCTCGGCAGGAAGCCTGCTTCTCCCTCTCTCACTCCCCCTGCTTGTGTTCCCTCTCTCTCTCTGTTTCTCTCTGTCAAATAAATAAAATCTTAAAAAAAAAAAAAAGAAATCAAATTAGTGTAACAAGTTAGGGACTTGGATTTCAACCTAGAGATGAAAGTTGTTTGTGCCGGTTTGGAGGCATCAGTATGGTGGTGTTAACGGTTGTACATGTGGGAGAACTTAGAACTAGGAGAACCTAGGAGAACTTAGAAAGTGACAAGAAAAAGCCTGCGATACAGTTCTGGGAGACCTTGACAACTACTGGGTAGGTAAGGAGGAGAGCAGACTTTGGTGGGCAGCAGGATTTTGCTGTCCTAGATCTCTCTTCCTTGAATCAGGAAAGGGGAGATACGAGTCACAGCCCTGGCTCTGCACTTCTGACTTGGGCTGGTTTATTCAGCCTTCTTTGTTCCTCCTGCTCAAGGGTCATTTTCAGTTAGCAAGGATTCACATTTAATTAGGAAGCATTTTGGTCTTGACCAAAATATATAGAAACTCTTTGAAATGGGAGTGTCAGGAATGTATTTGAATGACTTCCCTGGAATTATTTTTGACAACTTATGTAGCGCTAATGTGATATTCATAAACTAGAAAGGCTTAAATATTGCATTACCCTCTGAATATGTGATTACATCCCTGACTTTGTGTGTTTGAGTGAATAAAAGAGCAAAAACCAAGCAGAATTAGGGTTTTGTAACTTATGATCATATGAAATTAATTACCCTAAATATTGTATAACATGTATCAAAGGTAGAATTACCTTTGAAGAGTGTCCGTAATTGTAAGATGATCACATGTGCTTATAAAGACTATAAGCCAAGTCTTTACTGATTGGAACTCGCCCCATATTATCTCATATACATATCTTATGCATCTGTTTATCCACAGTGTAGTGGTATAGTCAGAGCATAATAAAATTAAAAAATGAACAAGAAATATATTATCAGTTCCTGGTATGAAGAAAATACATGGGACATTGAAAGCGAGACTGTAGGTTAGTTTAGACCAGCCACTATAAAAGGACTAGTCAGGGAAGAGGTCCTCTGCTGCACAGGGCTCAGGTGCAGACTGCCTACCTTCTTCCACTTAGGCCTGCTGGCTCACTGTGAACTTACTGTGCACTGATGCTCAACTTCTGCCTGCAGAGCCATTGCTAACGTCGTGTCCTCTGGAGGCCTTCGGCATGCTTAATTCCTCCCCGGTGGCTCACCCACTCGAAGCAAAGCCTGCCTGGACACCTGTCTGACTGAAAATCACCATTGGTCAAAGTCTGCAACATGACCAAAAAGTACCTAAGATTACATGAAGAATTGACTCCTGAGGAAATAATCTAAGGCACAGAAAAGAACCTGAAAGTGTTAAAATTCTCAGAAATATCCGAGAAGCTATTGTATCCATAAAACTAAAACACACACTTTGCAAAAAAGAAAGAGTACAAAATGCAAATTTTAAAAAGAGAAATGCAACTTATATAAATTTACAGAATAATACGTTGTATAAGAATAGACCAACTGGGAAACAAACCCTCCAAATTAGAATAAGCAAATGAAATGAATTTTAATATATGGGTTGAATAAGAAGCTGGAGGAAACACAATGGCATACATAGATAGCGTACATTTCTTCATTCCCTGAAACAAGGACAAGTGGAAACTTCAGGAAAAAGAAAACACTTCCAGCTGTACATGAAGCAACCTAATATGTCAGGTGATTTTGAACAGCTGCTGGGAGTATGAGAAAGAGAATTCATTTGAACAGTGGTACATAGATTAAAGCTTCAGTGAAAAAGACAAGAAAATCTAATCATAGCATAAAACTTAGCTACTCAGTGAACAGTATTTAAATAATCAAAACAAGGAAGACTTAATTATGATTACAGAATAGAATGTAAGTGTTCCCCATCTTGACAGTGTACAAGGTTACAAGTTGGAAGGCAGAGGAGGAAACACATGTAAGTGGAATAATAGTGGTGTTATTGTCTTCATAAAATAGGACATGGAGATTCTGGATATAGTTGAAGAAAGTATTACAGAGGTGTAGGTATTATATTATTAAAGTGACCTGTGTAGGGATGCTTGGCTTGCTTGGTCAGAAGAGCGTGTGGCTCTTGATACAGGGGTTGTGAATTCGAGCCCTGTGCTGGAGGTAGAGCTTACATAAAAATAAAGTGGCTGGGGGCACCTGGCTGCCTCATTGGTTAAGTGTCTGCCTTTGGTTCAGGTCACGGTCTCAGGGTTCTGGGATCGAGCCCCACATTGGACTCCCTGCTCAGTGGAGAGCCTGCTTCTCCCTCTCCCTCTGCCTGCTGCTCTCCCTGCTTGTGCTCTCTCTGATTCTCAAATAAATAAAATCTTTTAAAAAATAAAGTGACCAAGGTAGCCAATAGAAGACATAAAAATAGTAATATAACCGTATTGAGGAGGGAGGAGATGACAGGAATAGGCAGAGTCAGTGAGGAGTCCACAGAAAATGCCTCAGTCACCCAGTTAAGAAATAGTAATAAAAGCGTATTATTAAGAAACATGGAGGTGACTACCAGAATAACAAAAATAGACGGGTGTAAAAGTTTTTGTCTCTGGGTTGGGCGACTGAGAGATGAAAAGGTTGGGGCAGGGGTTTGTTTCCTGTCTTATGTCCTCTGTACTGTTTCTGATTTTTTTAAATTACATGCATATTATACTTTGATAAAGCACAAAGTATTATTTTTAAAAAGAACAAAGATATTTTTTAAAAGAACAAAGATAGGTATTTTAATCTGGCACAAATGATCAAATGAGATATAAAAAATGGTCATCAATAAAGAAATGTATTCTATATAAATATTAGAATCAGTGTCTTGAGTTATTAGAAAAGTTCTGTGGTTGTTATACTATAAGAAGTAATTTGGTGAGGATTGACATTGGTATAATATAAAGTATTACTATCCAGCATTTACTTATTTATAATCATCAGTTATGTCCTTAAGTAAAATTTTATAGTTTTCTCCAAAATACACATTTTTCATTGTTTTATTCCCAAATATTTTATTTCTGTTATCAGCAGTATCTTTTTTTAATCACATATGTTCAGTATACCAGGAAAAATAGTTATTGCCATTTACCATCTGAATACAAGGGACTCTATGTTTCTCTAATCCAGTGAATTTACTCAGGTTTACACCATCCGTTTTCTTCCAGTCACCTTTATTTATACACTTAATGTTAGCATTATCCACTTAGAAACTATATCAAGTTAATGTTGGCATATAAACATCATAATAGATGAAAGAATACAGTTGTCACAGATTCTTTTTACAAAACAGTTCAAGTTCTTGTTATAAACAGTTGTTTGTTGAAGCCCTTCCCTCTTGAATAAGTAACATATTTCCTTTTTCTTCATAGAAATGTATGATTCACTCAACAGTTGTTAGGTTTGAGAAAATTTATCTAGGATATTGACATCTGTGGAAGTCATAATCTTGAGATTTTACTTAACATGATCAATTTCACCAGCTTCACTAGATTTTAGTTTAATGATATCTCTCCACCATTCTTCCATTGTCCTATTTAGTCTTGTCTAGCATGAATAATTTATGGATAATGTAATAATTCCTGGGGTGATGCAATAGCAAATATTTTAAGATGTGAGAAAATTAACTGCTAAGATCCTTCTTCAAGATACCGTACATTGTAAAAGAGTCCAGTGGATCCATATGGTAATTACATATCCTATATTATCCTGTTCTTTAAAAATTAAGTAGATTTTATCTTTTATATCTTAAAGACCTCTAAGAAAGAATAAAAGTGCGTGAAATAAACTATTCTGATGGGTAGAACTCAACACTCCAACCTTGTGCTATGCCAAGGGATGACCAGCAGGTGGAGCTACATGACTAGGAGAAGCATAAAAGCTTTGCCTATGTGAATATGCCTTAAAAAGGAGGAAATACACTTTGTATTTGAAAAGTGTGGACTATAGAGGACAAAGTAAGGTCAGAATAACTTTAAAGGGAAAAAATTACATGAAATGAGAAAAGAACAAGAAAGGTCTCTTACGGAGTATTCCAGAAGAAAATGAAAAGGAAAAGGAAATACTGTTACCTTGCCAATAGAAACAAAAATAGCTGTTCTCTTTTATTTAAAAGTCACTATATAAACTCAGGACAGTTAAACTTTAACAAAATATTTTAATATGTTTTCTACAAAAATGGCAAAAGCTATTTTGGTTCTTTTTAATATATTTGTTTCTTTTAGCTGATGTGGATTAAAGTTCTTGCCTCAGACCAAATTTAAATACTGGTTTTAATGTGAATCTTTCTACCACTTCACCCATCTGGCTTACTAATTATTTACTAGAAATGCAATTTTCTCTTTCAAAATTGAAATTCTTCTTTTAAAGTAACCTTATAAATCACAGGCATGCATAGAAAATGTTTATTTACTCTGTTATGACTTAAAAGATGAAAATAAGATTCTGTATCAATGGTCAGTGTAAAGGAACAAAGATTTTTCTAGAAATAACTTATTTCATGTCTGTCTTTATCTTCTTCAAGTATTTTTCTTTTAATCTAAATAGGTATTCTAGAAAAGAATAGGTTAGGTATCACTAGCTAGCTCTAAAATATGTATAAGTGCAAGCAAAATATTTTTGTAATAAAAATCTGAGAAGATGTGAAGATGAAATACTTCAGAGGGCAGCATTTTAAGGAGATTTCATCCTCCCAACACTAGTCATGCTGAATAATTGATAAAATTC